>CM064487.1:111909109-111939109 GCA_032716605.1 Paralithodes platypus
CATAGCTACCTGACGTGATGATGGCCATGTGTGTGTGTGTGTGTGTGTGTGTGTGTGTGTGTGCGTGCGTAATGATAATAATACTAATAATAATAATAATAATAATAACAATAATAATAATGATAATAATTGGCTAGATATACTGTATAATATTATATTTGTTATTTAGTTGTGTGAGAGTGACGTGTGTGTGTGTATATGTGTGTGTGTGTGTGTATGTGTGTGTGTGTGTGTGTGTGTGTGTGTGTGTGTGTTTGTGTGTGTGTGTGTGTGTGTGTGTGTGTATATGTGTGTGTGTGACGTGTGTGTATGCGTGTGTGTGTGTGTATGTATGTGTGTGTGTGTGTACTTATGCTAATGTGCTGAGGGCGCCATTAACCATCACAATTACAGCCGTGGTAATTGCCGGCAGCTATTTCCGCCCTATGTTTAATTAGCCATGAAAACTGCGGGGGAGGAGTCTGAAGGAGGGGGTGAAGAGGATGAAGAGGGGCCAGACACGCGAGGAAGCTGCCAGAGATTTGGTATGAGGCCTGGTGGGAGTAGTCGACGAAAGATGGAAGGGGTAGCTAGATGTGGAGGATTTATGATTTATTAGCATTAGCTACTGAAGGAAATACATAAGGATTGTTAGGGATAGCCAACTCTGATGCGAGGGAAGGTCGCGAAACTGGGTAGTCGGTTTCCGTAGAGTTTATTTCGGTGTTGATGTACTGATGGAGTTCTTATAATTATACACGATTAATTGACATATTTAGAGATAAATATTCTTGTTAAACACCAGACAATTTGAAGGATCTATGCTTTGAATACATGGTATTTTATGAATACAATAACAGTTCTACTAATTTTTAATATTATGTTGTTGGCACAACAAATTAAAAAACAAATTACTTTTTTAATTTTAGTTAAATCTTATAATTTGGTACGAACTAAATACTTTGTTAGTCTTACAGTATACATAGTTGAAATGATTAAATATTCAAAGATTATCCACACACATCACACTATCTTAACAACACATCTGAATAAAACTAAGGGGATATTATTTGTTATCAATTGTAACAAATTTGAACTAAAATATATTTTGCTAATTTATTCGACAAATTGGGGATCATTATTATGGAAATGAAAGTATTAAAATATATTCTAAGTAATTAAAAAAGAGTATCTTTGGATTCATTACAATATTACTAGCCATGTATTAATATCAAATCCAGTTAACTAAATCGAAACATAGATACCATATCACACGAAGACTACACTAGATCTCTGACGATATTGAACGCATAATGATACAAGTAAAATAAGAACTATATAATTATGATGAGTAAGAATCCTATTTGAAAATCAGATTTCAACGCGAGTGATGGAAACCGTATTATTTTTATTATTATTATTATTATTATTATTATTATTATTATTATTACGATAATTATTATTATTACAACTGGACAACAACAAATGTTCAATTCAAATCAAACTCAAATTATTATAGTTGTCATGATAATTTTATACATTAAACAGTCACATATCATAAACATAACTTAAGTTTTATAACAAATGAGGACTTGCTATCATATTGTATACATGTCCTCTATTCAGTTACAACACATTCGTTACTTGGCAAACAATCGGCAAGAAAATGGTGTTATATAAAATAAACAAAGAAGTGAAATATATGGTGAGAATATACTTTTGCAATAGCAAGAATACTAATATTTCCTAAGTGAACTGACACGAAAATAGTTTTAGGACTGAACACAAAATACAAATAAAATAAAATGCAAATAGAAAATTAAGTGTAGGGAGTTGGTAAATTAAACTAGTTATCAGATAAAATACCTCCACTGTTAAGCAGAATACAATATAATAATTATAACGTCAATGTATTGAAAGGTTTAGTGCTTGAATTGCGGTGCACTATTTTTGATACATGTAATTTCAAAGGAAAAAAATGGTACTTTTCCAACTAAAAACGCTCCATATTAGTTAGCCAAGGTAATAATTTTCTAGGGTGTCCGTCATTCAGCCGTGTCCTGGCATTCATAGACATAAGGGAATTTATTTATATATATATATATATAATATATATATATATATATATATATATATATATATATATATATATATATATATATATATATATATATATATATTTATTTATTCATTGTATATATTGTTGTCTATCTATCTATCTATTGCCTGACGCCGTGATCCCCGAAGGGGTGGCCACGAACGAACCGCCCCCATGCACCTCTGTCCCCAGTCAGTCGACGCCCCTCCCCCCAACCAGCACCGCCTTCGTTCATGTACTTCCTCACTCCATCCTTCCACCTCTCATTCGGTCTACATCTCCCTCTCTGTCCCTCCACCTCGCTCTCGTACACCCTCTTAGTCATTCTCTCGCTTTCCATATAATGTTGTATTTGTCTCAAAGTTTCCTCCCTAGACCTCCATCAAGCATTACACAATACCCGCATAACCACCGTTCAAGATAAATTTGTGCATTTTTCTGTAGAAAAATGCCCTGGCCGAAAGCCGATTTCTCCTAAATTGCAGGCTCACTATCACTCATCAGGAATAAATCGACACATAAATAGCAGGAAAGGTCTTAAAATAGCCAAAATAAGGGGGCGAATGTTTTAAAATCGATCACAAATATTCTCTACTGACGAAGGCCTCCACATCATTGTAACTATATAACTGTACTATCAACATCACTTGGGCCCAATATATGCTAACCGCCTTGCTGGTAATTTTAGCTTCTCAACACCTAATGCACTTGACAGATGCAGATTTTTCAGTTCACATCACTAAACTACTATATAAAAACCCATAATGACGGAGCTATCTAAAGCCGATAATATTTGATTTCCTTTGCAATCACAAATATTATTTACTGCAGACTGAGAAAACATTACTTTTCGATTTATAATAGTACTACAAATTTTGAAGGAAGTCACTTTTACATTTCAAGAGTATTTATCACCGAAGAAGCCACCCAAAGCCCACACATATCTCAACTGGGAAAGCATTTGTATTCGGCATAAATTAAGCACTGTGATTAGGTTGTTGAAACATGCAACCTTAGCAAATCCAAGATCTCCAGAAAACACTAATTTACCAAACGCTGATATCACTTTAATCCACTTTTCTCCAACAGTCTGCGAGTTGGCTCAAGTTTGTGTTCCGACGCTGCGACCAGAACACGCTTGATTAGGTTTTATTATAATTTTGAAGCATGCAACATTATAATTTTGAAGCATGCAACATTATAATTTTGAAGCATGCAACATTATTAACTGCAAGATCTCTAGACAACAATAATTTACCAAACGCTGGTATCACTTTAAGGGGAGATGGTTCACTTTTTGGTCGATTATTATTATTTTTTTAATTTATTTATTATTTTCTAGCTTTAAAAAACATCCCCCAAGACCTTCCTTCAAGATAAATTTGTAAATTTTTCGATAGAAAAATTTCCGGGCCGAAGGCCAGTTCCTCTTAAATTAGAGGCTCACTATCGCTCGCCAGGAAAATATCGACACCTAAATGACATGAAAGGTCTTGATATTGATATAGAAATGGGACGAAAGGTTTTAAAATTGACAAATTAATGGGGCGAACGTCTATAGATCTGAAAACTGATGGGGCTAAACATGAGGGAGAAAGGGGAACGCGAAAAACAGCCCCTCTCCCCTTAAATTAAGCACTGTGATTAGGTTCTTGAAGCATCCAAAATCTCTAGACAACAATACTTTTCCAAACGCTGATGTAACTTTAATTCACTTTTCCCCCTAGCTTGAGAGTTGGGTCAAGTTTGTGTTCTGAGTTCAAAAGAGGGCTGCGACAAGAACACGTTTGGCATCCCCCCCCCCCCCCACACACCCCGGCCGACTGGACATTTACTATGGTAGCCCCTGATTTATTCCGGCCCCACAATTTTTCATAATATGAGACCCCTACCGCCAACCGTTAAGAGGGGATGCATGGGTCGTTTTTCTAGATCCACCTTCTCCCTCGTGTTTAGCCCCATTAGTTTTCAGATTTTAAGATGTTTGCCCCATTAGTTAGTCGGTTTAAGAGCTTTCGCTTCATTTCTTTGTCAATATTAAGACCTTTCGTGCTATTTAGGGGTCGATTCTTTCCCTGGCGAATGATAGTGAGCCTGTAATTTTTGAAGAACCGGCCTTGGGCCGGGAAATTTTTCTACCGAAACCTGTACAAATCATCTAAAAGGGGATCTAATGGAAGTTCTTTTAGTTTGATGGAGGTCTAGGGAGGAAACTAGAAAAATAATAAAAAGATACATAAATGAGCAAATAAATAAGCCCATTCCCCCTTAAGAGGATTTTTTTCCCCACCTTAAGACCGGGCGAAAACTGGGCCTTAGAGCCGCCGCGGTTAAGGGGGAGGTAGTCGCCTTTTCTGGACCCCCTTCTCCCTCATGTTTTGCATGATAGTTTTGGGATTTTAAGACGTCCGTTCCATTAGTTTGGCGATTTTGATACCGTTCGCCCCATTTCGTTGTCAATTTTAAGACTCTTCGTGGCATTTAGATGTCGATTTTTTTCCTCGCGAGCGATAGCGAGCCAGTAATTTTAAGAGTAACCGGAACATTTGTGTACCGAAAAATTTACAAATTTATCCTAAAGGGGGGTCTAGAGGGTGTTTTTCTAAGCTCGATGGAGGTTTAATGAGGAAAAAAAAAAAAAAAAAAAAACGGCCACTAGCTCCATAAAGCGTAGAATAGTTTGCCGATCGGGGCCTGGTTTACGAGACTCTGGGGATACTCTGTTTACATCACACATGGTGGTAAATCATGCCGAAAGTCCACCACACAACTCCATGTCAACTCGATCCAGTCCATTCATTTTACACGCTGTCCAAACGTAGTTAATCTTATCTACCCTAATTTATTTTTCTTCTTCTGCTTCTTCTATATATAAATAAATAGACCCCCACACAAAAACACCCGCCCTTTAAAGCGTAGACTCGTTTGCCGATCGAGGCCTGGTTTACGAGACTCCGGGGTTTCTCTGTTTACATCACACATTGTGGTAAATCATGCCGAAAGTCCACCACACAACTCCCGGGTGTGAGAGGAGGAGGCGGCCACTACTCGAGGTTCAGGTGTGGGTCTCCATGTCTACTCGAGCCAGTCCATTCTACCCGCTGTCCAAACGTACCTAATCTTATCTACCCTAGCTTATCCCTGGTCTCACCAAACAACATAGCCTATCATGGCTAAGACTCACATAACTTAGCCTACTATAATAGCACAGCCTATCATAACCTGGCCTATATTAGCCTACCCGGTCATAATATAACCTAAGATCAATGTTAAGGTACACTCGGATACCATAGTTTCTAGCCCACTCATAAGAATTCGTGGACCCTTATGTTTTTCTGTATGCAATTATAACTATCTGGAATTATTTTTGAATAAAACTTGCTTGTCAATAAATAGTATATACTGTTTTGTAGTTGATTTATAGAACAAAATATTCATAAAGTCATTTCCAGACAAATGCTTCCATAATAAGAAATAAGTGAAATCCACGAGTTTGTATGAGTGGGCTAGAGACTATGGTATCCGAGTGTACATTCTAAAATGATCAAAGACAATATCTCTGTAACGAGGACAATTTGGAATTTTGGTTGTAGAAAATGTTGTGCTTAGACACTTTTTCATCACCTAATCTCGAAGTATGGCACGTCAATTTTGAGACACCCTGTACAGTATAGTATCATTGTGTATAGTGATAGTGATTTACGTTTCTAATCTTATAGTAGATGGATAGATTTCTACCAATTTACAATATCTTTTGAAGGGTATATTTTTATGGATACTTAAAAATACCCTATGCAAACCGTCTTAACCCTTTCAAGAGCCGATATGCATATTATTCTGCTTTCAGGCTATTATTAGACGTTTTTATGCAGACTAGGAAGGGTATATGGAAGTCAGAGGGATAATCTAGATAGTCTGTACACTTATAATTCCCACAGAACCTTTCTAAACTATATACAATAGTCTAATAATAGCCATAATAAACTGTCAAAATGCGCCATAATCATCAAAGAGTTAAGATCCAAAATTCTTTAACAGTGTACTCTGATCCAACTTAAGGGGAGATTTTCATTAGAGGTATTTTATCTGGATCCCCTTCTCCCTCGTGTTTAGCCCCTTTAATATTGAGATGCTAAGACGTTCGCTTCATTATTTTGTCGATTTTAAGACCATTCGACCAATTTCTGACAAATTCTGACGATTTAGAGGTTGATGTTTACCAGGTGAGTGATAGCGAGCCTGCATTTTAAGAGGAATCGGCCATTGGCCGGGATAATTTAGTACCGACAAAATTTAAAAATGTATCTCGAAAAGGGGTCTTTGGGGTGTTCCTTTTAACCTTGATGGAGGTCTAGGGAGGTAACTAAAAATCTTCCCTTACTTGTCTCGAATGGTTTGTAATCTGAACAGGCAAGATGAGTCTAATTAGGGGAATTAATTGATCGAACAACTCCCTCGAGATAATAATTAGGTATGTATAATTAAAGTCAGACGGTGCAAGTAACTGACCAAGCCACACTCACACTCACTCTCACTCTCTCTCTCTCTCTCTTGTGTAAATACCAGTCAGTTCACTCATAAACATAGTGGACAGAGAAGGTCAAGGTGGGGTTGGGGATGGGGGGTGGGGGGTAGTTGCTTCTGCCTCAATGAAGAGCAACAACCTGAATCCAAAAAGAGCTGCTGCGAGATTAGTGACCAGCAGAAATCTAGTTAACCAGTACAGTACAGGTGACTTCTTTGTTCGTACAGTATATTCTATCTATATTTATACGATTTTGTGCAGTGTAAGAAGGATCTGTGTTAATATAATGGTTAGGTGAGATAGTTTGAAGCCTGTCAATTGTTGTAGGCCCTTCATAAACTGACTAAAATCGTCTAATAGTAATAAGAATGAAGTCAACAAGACGTTAAGACAGAAGGGATTAAATGGGAGTATTTTTATAGTTTGCTCCCTAGGCCTTCATCTTAAGACGCCCCAATAAATAAAGACACCCAAGAATCCCTTTCGAAATATATTTGTGCATTTTTCGGTAAAAAATTCTTCCGAGACGAATGCCGACTCCTCCTACATTGGAGGCTCGCTATTGCTCACTAGGTTATAATCGACACGCAAATGACACTGGAGGTCTTAAAATTGACAAACAATTGGGGGCAAAAGGTATTAAAATAGCAAAATCTAATGGGGCGAATGTCTGATATTCTCAAAATTAATCAGGCTGATGATAAGTACTTTCAGTTTCAATATTTCACCCAGTCTAAGAGTGGCACACACACACACACACACAAATATGCACACACACACACAAATATGTACAACATACATACACACACACGCAGTTTTATACATCCATACACAACACACACACACACACACACACACCTACACACGTACACAAAGGGTAGGCGAAGGGGAAAAAAGAAGCTCCCCGAAGAAAAAGATAGACACGAAACTTTGACCCAACTCTGAAGAAGTGAAACGGGCGCAGCGAAGTTCTTCAGTCGGGGAGAGAGAGAGAGAGAGAGAGAGAGAGAGAGAGAGAGAGAGAGAGAGAGAGAGAGAGAGAGAGAGAGAGAGAGAGAGAGTGTGTGAGTGAGTGTGTGTGAGCGTGAGTGTGTGTGTGTGAGTGAGTGAGTGAGTGAGGGAGTGAGTGAGTGAGGGAGTGAGTGAGTGAGTGAGTGAGTGAGTGAGTGAGTGAGTGAGTGAGTGTGTGTGAGAGTGAGTGTGTGTGTGAATGTATGTGTGTTTTGTGGGTTGGCTCCAAAGTCTTGCATTCGTCCCTCAGCTTCCATCACACATATTACATTATCAATTCCTAGAGGGGGCATCTGTTTCATAGTCAAATGGAGGGAGTACAGTACAGTATATACATCTGTTGGCATGTAGAGGGCTGGAACGTGTGTGTCTCGGATAATGGAGGGAGTACAGTACAGTATATACATCTGTTGGCATGTAGAGGGCTGGAACGTGTGTGTCTCGGATAATAATTTTTCCAACGAAAATTGCACAAATGTATTTTGAAGGAGGATATTGAGGATAATTTATTAAGCTTGATGAAGGTCTATAAGGAGGAAACTAAAACAATAACAAATAACTCAATTAATTAAGAAACCAATTATTTAACACTACCCCTTTAAGGATGACAGAATAGTCAAACCAATATTATATGAGAGTTTTTTCCATCAATTATTAATTCAATTTTAATCTGGCAGCTTCTGACATAAACACTTGAAGGGGTAGGGTTAAATTAGTGGTTTCTTGATTAATTTAGGTATTTATTATTGCTTTACTTTCATCCCTAGACTTTCATCAAGCTTAATAAATTATCCTCAATATCGTCCTTCAAGATAAATGTGTTTAATATTCGGTAGAACAATATCCCGGCCCAAGGCCGTTTCCTCCAAAATTACAGGCTCGCTTTCACTCACCAGGAATATATTGACACCTAAATGGCGCGAAAAGTCTAGATATTGATAACAAATGAGACAAAAGGTCTTAGAATCGCTAAACTAATAGGACAAACGTCTTAAGACCTCAAAACTAATGGGGATAAACATGAAGGAGAAAGGGGTCCAGAAAAAGCATCTTAAAAAATTGTTGACACCTATGATGATTTACAGCCAGTCTAATTACCAATACCAGCGCCAACGAGTCTCAAAATGGCACTTGAATTTTAAGTTGCGGGTAAAATATTGACGATAGAAATTGATGTAGGCCTACACCGCTTTAGATAATTATTGAAGTAAAAACCCCTCTTCACATATATCACTGTTTTACGTAAGTGTAATACAATAATATATTCCATAAAATCATACCCACACATTACTGATCACTGTCAATATTATATACACGAAATTTGTTCGACGTTCTATTGCAACTGAATAATAAAAGCATATTCTGCCTTGTTCTTTTCTCAGAAACGCAAAATATGTTTTCCAGATATAAAACAAACAAAACAAAAATGGAGAGTAAGACACTTTGTAGAACTTGCTACTTCGACTGGGACTGAGTTCAAGAGTCCGTTCTCATCGGTAGGGTTTCAAACCGGAGCAATTTTGTTTAAATATTTGAATGACTATGAGAAGGAATACAAGAAAATGAACATATAATAACATTGTTTTGGTAATTTTATCACTCCCAAAGACATAATTTAAACTAATAGAGACAGCGGGTATGTGTTGACGTACATTGTGTATTGATATTTCACTTATTAAAACATGCTTGACCAATTATCGTTTTGATTTGAACTAACTGAACAAATAATAAGAAAAAGAGCAAATAAATGTAATTGTTTTCTTCTTTTCTCTCTCTCTCTCTCATTGAGAAATAAATCATATGATGAAAGATTGAGAGAACTTGATCTATTTTCACTTAAGAAACGAAGGATGAGAGGCCAATTGATAGAGTGTTTTAAAATTCTAAAAGGATTCAGTAACATTAATCTAGATAAGTTATTCAAAAAAGACACATCTACAGGAGGAAACAATTTAAAATTATTAGGTCGGAGAGCGAATCTAGATACAACAAAACAAATCTTTACTCACAGTGTAATTGATGAGTGGAACAAACTTCCAAATAAAGTAATAGACAGCTCCTCTATAGATACATTTAAGAAAAATCTAGACTCATACCACAGAAAAATTGGTATGGAGTAGGCAGTAATTATCACCGTTATTATTTGTTCAGCTGAAGAGAGCGTTAGAAAAGAAAACAAAATAATACACAAATAAAAAATAAGAATAATAAACATCACTAAATATGTACATACTACTAAGGGTGATGGGTTGGATGATTCCAATTAACCCCAAAAGTTACATGCTGCTAAGGCGAAGGGTTGCATGATTTTTTTTCCAATCTTTCCTGTAAATTCCTTCTGGGGATTTCGAAGCCCAGCAAGGTTAATCACTTCCAACTTTTTCATGTACGGCAATTGCCGGAGGGAACGGAGGGTGGGGAGAGAACCTTCTTCTTTTCTATCCTTTCCTTCAACTTTCCTTTTCTATCGGATATGCCATCTCTACTAGAATTAAGTCCTGACCACCTCGTTTGGATCGTAAGGTCTGTGTGGCCAGTGTATCTATGTAAATCTATGTAAAATCTCTCTCTCTCTCTCTCACACACACACACACACTAAACCCACAGCGACCAATGTGCCCCCAGCCATGACGCGCCGCCGGCCTGCCACAGCCTCAGCCCCTTTGTCTTTGGCTGATCAAATCTCGACTTTACAATAGATAATCACAGAGGCTAGCGGGGGTTGCTGGGAAAATGGCGGCTTAGGTCCGATTAGCCACGTTTTTAGCCAGTTAGTTCGGGGCGTTCTAAGTGTCATGAACAAGATATAACACCTAACAAACAAATTCAAGATAAATAAAAACCTGTGGACTTTACCAGCAGAACCGAACATCGACAGACAGACATGCAGCGGCCCAGGGTTACCAACTCAAGTCTGCTAGATAGTAAATGAATGCCGAAAAAAATCTAAAATAATGCCACTATCTCTACAAAATCGCTCCAACATGGCTCAAATTTCCAGAATATCGCTAGAATTCATGTCGCTAAATGTAAGAATTTGCTTCTAGATCGGAGTAAATGCCTCTAGATCTAGCGGGAAAGTAGCTAAATTGGCAACACTAATGCAGCCCTACACCTCCATCCCTCGCCAACCCAACTCGGGCATCAATCAAGAAGTAACACTAGACCGACATTCACAAACCAAAGTATTATAATAATTTTTTTATGGAAGGTATTTAGTTTGCTCCCTAGACCTCCATCAATCTTAAAAAAAAAAAAAAAAAAAATATATATATAGGCCTATATATATTCCCCCCCCCCCCTCCCCCTTCGAGATAAATGTATACATTTTTCGCTAGAACAATATCCTGCTCCTATGTAATTACATTCTCGCTATCGATCGCTAGGAAAAAATCGACACCTAAAGGGGGCGAAAGGTCTTAACATTGACAGATGTGGGGCGAAAAGCCTTACAATAGCGAAACTCTTAAAATCGTAAACGAACAGGGCTAAACATGAAAAATCTCCCCTCAAATTGGGTCGGCATTCCAGGTGTCGTCCTCTACGCGAGAGAAGAATAAGGGGGCGCTCGAGTTACAGGTGAAGAGGCGTGGTTGTGAACGTTATAGTGGGTGCTAAGTGGTGGTGTCCAGGTTCTCCCGGGGCGTCAAGTGCGAGGCCTTAGGTGTGAGAGGAACGACTAACAAGTACAAGGTGTTACTCAGTGCTTGATTCGTGATGGCGTTGCCATGGTTAATGCTGTGGTGAATATTAACATAGTTAAGAAGACTGTGTGTGATGAGTGTGAGGCCTTAGGTGTGAGGGAATGGCAAGTACTATCAAGAGGAACGACAAATACAAGCAGAAGGTGTTGCACAGCTCTAAATTGGTGATGTTATTACTATGCTGTTATGTTGCGGTGGGTGTCAAGCATATAGTATAGTGGATGAGTATAGTAGAATATATATAGCATAGTGCAGTGTGTTTGGTGAGCTCAGGCCTTAGGTATGAGGCGACAGTCTAGTACAAGCAGAAGGGTGTTACTCAGTGCTTGATCATTGCTGTATGTTCTATGGTATAACTTTGCAGTGGGTGGTAAGCATACCGTAAAGCGGAGTGTGTTTGATGAGTGCAGCTAAATCATTTTTGCTTGACTAAGTTTATAAGCAACTAACTTTCACATTCAATTTTTATGTATGTATTTTTAATACCATTGTATTTATCATTAATATAGCAATAATTAAATCAAGAATTGCAGATATCATTAGAATTCAGTCGACAAAAAATGATTATCGAAAATTTGAAAACATGGGTATCATGAATCTCTGTCTTGATAGCGTAATGCGTAATGTGTGCGGAATTTCGGTGGAGTATCCTAGGTTCCAATCCTTGGAGTACCACATATATTCATTAGTTTAATTGATTTCATTAATTAGGTTTATTTGTAAGTTAATTTGTGCGTTAGTGAAAAATATGAATTATAGCGATATTTCTGAATTACTATCGCATATGCAAATCTATTTGAAAAATATTAGATTAAAATCACAATGAAAATTATAACAAATACATGAGGAAATAATGAAATACAAATGCAAACACTTTTCGAAAAGTAACAGGATCGTGTCATAAAATTGAAGCTAAAGAAGGGCGTGTTAAGAGAAAGCAATGATAATAAATAATACAAGATTGTCTTTTCTAGAGTGACAATGAGATGTACGAGAGTGAGAACATCGGGTGTAAGGAGTGGCAGGAGGTCTTCAAAGGTCCAGGTAATAAAGGAGTTTCAAGATTGTGGTTCAAGAGGGTCCGTGGTTGAGGGGGCTTGGTAGAAAAGGAGGGGGAGTGGGGGAGGGGGGGAGGTAGTTTGGTTTCAGAGTCTCTTCAAGGCTATTTCTTACGGCGCGATCAAAACATTATGTGTAAATCGGGTGACATAGAACATTTTCATACTTTATGGATGGCTTGTTTCTCCTTTTGGTTAAGCTATTAATATTAATCTAATATAAATGCAATAATACTTGCCAGGAAAGTATCGACACCTACAGTAAATGGCACAAAAAGTCTTAAAGTCGCTAAACTAATGGGGGGAACACTTGAACACTCAAAAACAAATGGGGCTAAACATGAGGCTGTGGGGGCTCCATAAAAAAAAAAACCTGCCTTTAAACACTAAGTAATTCGGGAGAGGAGAAAATGTTCATGGGTGGCCAACAACAAAGACACCAATAATATAAGAGCGAGAAAATCAGTCGTCTCAGGTTGCTTTCCTTCCAAGATTAGATCCCCAGCCGCCCCCCACCCCAGATAGAGGAGACATATCAAACGAGCCACCGGGGAGGATAAAACAAGATCAAACAGATGAGCAAGATGGAACGGATAAAAAACAACAACACGATGTAGATAGGATAGGGAGAGGATCAAGCGTTAACCCCTTCAGCATCATGGCGCATTTTTACCATTGATTCTGGCTAAAACAGGACGATTTTATGCAGTTTAAGAGGGTTTATTGGGATAGTATTTACCCATTTGAGTCGTAGAGGTAGATTTCAAACTAAAGGAAATCGTCTAATGGTAACTAGAATATGATGCAATTAACGATACGACGGTAAAGAGGGTAACCGTTTCAGTCCGTCACACATCTAGTAATTTATTTTAACCATCACCAGATAATTTGCTTCAGCTAAGGAAGACATGTTTTGAGTACAAGGGGAGGAGAGAGAGAGAGAGAGAGAGAGAGAGAGAGAGAGAGAGAGAGAGAGAGAGAGAGAGAGAGAGAGAGAGAGAGAGAGAGATGTGCAGATGCTGGAGGAACATTTACCATTTATTTATCCAATCATCATCAAAATGTCTACTTAATTCTTCAAAGATATGAGGGTATGTCAGATTCTTATATGGGAAAATTAACTAGATAGTGGATTGTCCAGGCCAGTCATGCATAAACAGTAAACCTATTTTTACGAGAAACAATAATATTAAACATTGATGATTTTTAATGTTCTTATGTTTAATGTTCATTCAAGTACATTGGGGTTTGTAATTGATGATTAATGTTAAGAATAGGGTGTTACTTATTATGAATATTTACATCTTAGGATGAGGCTCGCAAAAGGAAGGGGCGTAAGTACAGCGAGAATATCGTGCCTAATCACCGTCTGTCACGCCAAGGCCTTTCTCACCATGTATTCCTAAGTATTTCTATTACCGCTATCTGGACGGGTCTTATGAGATAAACCCCCACGCCCTTCATCGACGAGGAGATAATGAGTGTTTTGGTTCTTAGTGACGGCGCTTGCTGTTGATGAGATAGGCGATGGTCTGTATAAGTTTTTGTGGCTCTCCTGGGGAGGTATTTGATTTTTCTGGATCCCCTTCTCCCTCATACTTAGCCTCAATGGTTTGATAATTTGTTTTGTTTTTAAATCTGGATATACACGGGCGCATTTTCCCATAATTAGGTTCCCACAACTCTGATCTTATAGCTTCTAAAATATATATTTATGAAAATTGCTCTACCTATCAACGTATGCTTCCAGTATAGTTGCCGAATAGACTCGAAACGTTGCAAGCATAAAATTGCAGATTTAATAATGCCAGGAAAAGCCCTCGAGTACACTTTGCTCAGCAAATAATCGGTGTTGTTTCCTTCCTGTTTCGGTGTGTGGTTCCTATTAAAGGAAGATTTCCACTTGAGGGATTATTTTCAGGACCCCTTTCTCCCTTATGTTTAACTCCACTGCTATTGAGATTTTAAGACGTTCGCCGCATTAGTTTGGCGATTTTAACAACTTTCGCCGCCCCATTTCTGTCAATTTTTAGACATTTTGTGCCATTAAGGTGTCGATTTTTTCCTAGCAAGCGATAGCGAGCCTGTAATGTAAGAGGAAACGGCCTTCGGCCAGGACATTTTTCTAACGAAAAATGTACAAATTTATCTTGAAGAGGGCCAAGGGAGTGTAATTTTTAAGCTTGATGGAGGTCTAGGGTACAAACTAAATACCTCCCCTTAAAGTTTACTATTATTACCACTAACAAATACTCGGTGTTGTTTATAAGTGTGTGTGGTTCCTATTAAAGTTCACTATTATTACCACTAGCAAATAATCGGTGTTGTTTATAAGTGTGTGTGGTTCCTATTAAAGCTTACTATTATTACCACTAGAATAATAATCGGTGTTGTTTATAAGTGTGTGTGGTTCCTATTAAAGCTTACTATTATTACCACTAACAAATAATCGGTGTTGTTTATAAGTGTGTGTGGTTCCTATTAAAGTTCACTATTATTACCACTAGCAAATAATCGGTGTTGTTTATAAGTGTGTGTGGTTCCTATTAAAGTTCACTATTATTACCACTAGCAAATAATCGGTGTTGTTTATAAGTATGTGTGGTTCCTATTAAAGCTTACTATTATTACCACTAGAATAATAATCGGTGTTGTTTATAAGTGTGTGTGGTTCCTATTAAAGCTTACTTTTATTACCACTAGCAAATAATCGGTGTTGTTTATAAGTGTGTGTGGTTCCTATTAAAGTTCACTATTATTACCACTAGCAAATCATCGGTGTTGTTTATAAGTGTGTGTGGTTCCTATTAAAGGTTGTTTATAAGTGTGTGTGGTTCCTATTAAGCTTACTATTATTACCACTAGCAAATAATCTGTGTTGTTTATAAGTGTGTGTGGTTCCTATTAAAGTTCACTATTATTACCACTAGCAAATAATCGGTGTTGTTTATAAGTGTGTGTGGTTCCTATTAAAGCTTACTATTATTACCACTAGCAAATACTCGGTGTTGTTTATAAGTGTGTGTGGTTCCTATTAAAGCTTACTATTATTACCACTAGCAAATAATCGGTGTTGTTTATAAGTGTGTTTGGTTCCTATTAAAGCTTACTATTATTACCAATATCAAATAATCGGTGTTGTTTATAAGTGTGTGTGGTTCCTATTAAAGCTTACTATTATTATCACTAGCAAATAATCGGTGTTGTTTATAAGTATGTGTGGTTCCTATTATTGCTCACAATTATTACACCTAGCAAATAATCGGTGTTGTTTATAAGTGTGTGTGGTTCCTATTAAACCTTACTATTATTACCACTAGCAAATAATTGGTGTTGTTTATAAGTGTGTCTGGTTCCTATTAAAGTTCACTATTATTACCACTAGCAAATAATCGGTGTTGTTTATAAGTGTGTGTGGTTCCTATTAAAGCTTACTATTATTACCACTAGCAAATACTTGGTGTTGTTTATAAGTGTGTGTAGTTCCTATTAAAGCTTACTATTATTACCACTAGCAAATAATCGGTGTTGTTTATAAGTGTGTGTGGTTCCTATTAAAGTTCATTATTATTACCACTAGCAAATCATCGGTGTTGTTTATAAGTATTTGTGGTTACTATTAAAGCTTACTATTATTACCACTAGCAAATACTCGGTGTTGTTTATAAGTGTGTGTGGTTCCTATTAAAGTTCACTATTATTACCACTAGCAAATACTCGGTGTTGTTTATAAGTGTGTGTGGTTCCTATTAAAGCTTACTATTATTACCACTAGTAAATACTCGGTGTTGTTTATAAGTGTGTGTGGTTCCTATTAAAGTTCACTATTATTACCACTATCAAATACTCGGTGTTGTTTTTAAGTGTGTGTGGTTCCTATTAAAGCTTACTATTATTACCACTAGAAAATAATCGGTGTTTTCTATAAGTATGTGTGGTTCCTATTATTGCTCACTATTATTACCACTAGCAAATAATCGGTGTTGTTTATAAGTGTGTGGTTCCTATTAAAGCTTACTATTATTACCACTAGCAAATACTCGGTGTTGTTTATAAGTGTGTGTGGTTCCTATTAAAGTTCACTATTATTACCACTAGCAAATAATCGGTGTTGTTTATAAGTGTGTGTGGTTCCTATTAAAGTTTACTATTATTACCACTAGCAAATAATCGGTGTTGTTTATAAGTGTGTGTGATTCCTATTAAAGTTCACTATTATTACCACTAGCAAATAATCGGTGTTGTTTATAAGTATGTGTGGTTCCTATTATTGCTCACTATTATTACCACTAGCAAATACTCGGTGTTGTTTATAAGTGTGTGTGGTTCCTATTAAAGCTTACTATTATTACCACTAGCAAATAATCGGTGTTGTTTATAAGTGTGTGTGGTTCCTATTAAAGCTTACTATTATTACCACTAACAAATAATCGGTGTTGTTTATAAGTGTGTGTGGTTCCTATTAAAGCTTACTATTATTACCACTAGCAAATAATCGGTGTTGTTTATAAGTGTGTGTGGTTCCTATTAAAGCTTACTATTATTACCACTAGCAAATAATCGGTGTTGTTTATAAGTGTGTGTGGTTCCTATTAAAGCTTACTATTATTACCACTAGCAAATAATCGGTGTTGTTTATAAGTGTGTGTGGTTCCTATTAAAGCTTACTATTATTACCACTAGCAAATAATCGGTGTTGTTTATAAGTGTGTGTGGTTCCTATTAAAGCTTACTATTATTACCACTAGCAAATAATCGGTGTTGTTTATAAGTGTGTGTGGTTCCTATTAAAGCTTACTATTATTACCACTAGCAAATAATCGGTGTTGTTTATAAGTGTGTGTGGTTCCTATTACTGCTCACAATTATTACCACGATTCCCCCCCCCCCCCCCCCTCCGGCTATTTCAGTGCCTCTTGTTGAACCTGGTGCCTCTGTTTGCATACTTAGAGCCCCACTGGTACGCTGCTGGTCTCTCGGTGGGGTTCTATTTTAGCATCGAGCACGAACACTATCTTGCTTCCAATGGGTACTCTTGATTTCCGTGTTCCCTTTGTATTGCCTGTTTTCATTGCCAATGTTGGAGATTTGTTAATAATGTGCATTGTGGTTAAGGGGGGTCACCGGTTTTGATTTATCTTTCTCTCCTTTACTCTCTTTCTGTGGCTTGTATCCATTCGGCCCCATTCAGCCAACTGTTTTAAGACGTTTATCCCCATCCAGGTGTCGATTTCTTCCTGGCGAGCGATAGCGAGCCAGCATTGTATGGAGAAATCCGGCTTCGCCGGAGAAATTTTTCTATCGAAATTTTTTCAAATTTAGCTTGATGTCAAAACAAAAATATATGTATGCTGGCTCGTTACCGCTCGCCAGTAGAATATTGACACCTGGATGGGGGTAAACGTCTTAAAACAGTAGGCTGAAGGGGGCCGAATGGATACAAGCCAAAGAGAGAGGTAGAGAAAAAGAAAAAAAAAGCGAGGTGGGCTCCCTTAAGGGCAACACCTATTTTGTTCGCTATAAAAAACATTGGCATAACTAAGTAGAGTATATGTACATGAAAAGAAACACTTTTTGGGTAGAGTGATACTGTCACGTTTAACTTAAATTATAGGCATCGCTATTGCTCGCCGGGAAAACATCGACACCTAAATGGCACGATAGGTCTAACAAAAAGTGGGCAAAGGGTAAAAAAAAAAAAAAAAAAAAAAGGGGCTAGGCATGAGGGAGAAGGGGGTCCAGAAAAAAAAGAACTCACCCCGCGATGAAGAAAAGTTGTGGTTGGGGAGCAGGGTCTAATTGCCAAGGGGGGCGGAGGGGGTGGGGGGGGGGGGGGAGAAGAGGGGGCGCCGAGCCAGCCACCGCCCCCCCCCCCCCACCCCTAGGGTCGCGGCCACAAGAGTGAAACAGGCGATATAAAAGCGTAATAAAGAGAGTTATAAGGAGGGCGTAAAGATGCGGCGGCCCGATACTTCTTAGAGGCGGCTTTGACTCCGTGGACCCTGTCAAGATCTGCGCCCGGGTTTTGAAGGAAGGAAGGAAGGAAGGAAGGAAGGAAGGAAGGAAGGAAGGAAGGAAGGAAGGAAGAAATATGTATATAAAGGGGATGAGGGTTCGAGATAAAAACCTTAGAGGAGCCAGGATCTGAAGGAAGGAAGGAAGGAAGGAAGGAAGGAAGGAAGGAAGGAAGGAAGGAAGGAAGGAAGGAAGGAAGGAAGGAAGGAAGGAAGGGAGGATGGATGATATGAGGGGGATGGATGGGCCAGGATTTGGAGGAGAGAATGAATTAATTAGAAAGGACGATATGAGGGGGATGTGGGGTAAAAGAAAAAGCGATGGGGGAGCCAGGATTTGGAAGGAAGAAAGGTAGATATGAAGGGGATGCAAAGGCCAGGATTTGGAGGAGAGAAGGAAGGAATTAGGAAGGAAGATATAAGGCTGGAAGGAATTAGGAAGGAAGATATAAGGCTGGAAGGAAGGAAAAAACGTTAAATGAATATATGAGGAGGATGGGGGTAAGCTAAAAAGCAATGGAAGAGCCAGCATTGGAAGGAAGGATGGAAAGGAAGGAAGATATGGGTTGGATGGTGGGGGGAGGGGATAAGACAACAAACATAGAAGTAGCCTAGACAAGCAGAAGTTAAACAAAACAAAGCGATGATCGAAACGTAAATTAAATAGTGAATATGAAGAACAGATTTCAAAGGAATCACTGTTTTTTGAAATGCCAACATAAGATCAGAATTACATGGGCAAAGCGAATACAGTGTAATGTGCCGTAATGAAAAGAAATGTTTTAATGGGATATATTTATATATTTATTTTATTATTATTATTATTTGTGTTTTAGTTTCTTCCCTAGACCTCCATCAAGCTTTAATGAATATCCCCAAGCTATTTTTTTCCTCATACAATTCTGAATAATCAATACCTAAGTGATAAGAAAGGTCTTAAAATTTACAAAACAGTGGGGTGAACAGTCTTGAAATATACAAACTAATGGGGAAAATGTCTGAAAAAGTCAAAACTAATGGGGCTAAACATGAGAGAAAAGGGGGTCAAGAAAAGATTCCTTAAACAATGAAAAATAATAGAGTAGAACTAGTTGAAAGAAAAATGTGTGAGGAGAGTGAAACAGGTTATTTAAATGAAATTGCAAGATTATCGGGTTGCAAAGTGGAAACATTAAACGAGATTGAGAACAAAAAAATGTTCGGAGAAGTAAGAAGAGAGGGTATAGCAAAGACTATTGAAAACAAAAGTAAGGAGAAGAAGAAGAAGAAAGAGAAGAAGAAAAAATATGATTATGATGATGATGATAAGAGCTGGTGTAACATTGCCTTTAGTAGAAGAGATTGCATATTGGAATATTACATGAAAAGCCGGCAACAAGTAATCATGTTCTCCCAAAATGTTTCAAGTGTGGTCCTATTGTAATCCTATTACTAAATAGAACACTGTAAGTTCCTCTACAAACAAACACTTTCCCTGTTAATATGCTATAGCATAACTTTTGCCATTATCGTCATTATATGACCCTCCTTCTCGAGCTTGTCAATATATTGTGAAAATAACTAAACTTCAGGTTAAATAAACCTAGTATTAGATCATCTTTCTAGTTTATATTATTGTTAACAGCAGACCCAGATAAAATAGGACTCTTATTTAAAGCCAATCCAGAAATAATTGTATCGAAATAATATACACTAAAATATATAGAGGAAGTAATGAAAGATGGATTTGCTTCTTGTTAAAAAAGAAAAATTAAAAAAGAAAAGGAGTAGCATAAACATCCAACAGCAAAAAACAAAATACGGTACCGAAAATATGCCGTCTATCCACATAGCGAGCAAACGGGTCTTCTAAAAGACACATGAAAAATCTACGAAAAATATAAAACTCAAATCAATTATATCGTACACATAGGCTTTAATCACGGCAGGTGACTCTCTTTACCAACTCGGCAATGCATATATGTCTTCTGTAATATCTATGCAATCTTTAGTAACATTGCTGCCTTCCACCTTTTCAGCATTAACCTATTCAATACCTGTGAGATCCTTTTCATTGAATCTGGCCACTATTAGACGATTTTATTCAGCTTGGGATGGAAGTCTACAAATTAAATGGCTACAAACTATCTCCACTATTCCTTTTAGCTACCATATATCCATCCTAGGTTTACTAAAATCGTCTAAATGTAGCTGAAATCAAGTACAAAAGACATCCCCGGTAATGAAAGGAAAAACTATTTAGCACGTATATATATTATATAGCTATCCTTTACCATAACCTCACTCAATTATCTACCATTTTATCTATTCTTCCCACAAATAACGCGTGTGGCGTGTGTGTTTTCAGCAGAGGTCTTGGAATTTAACGGGAGACATGGCACTTTTCTAGACCACCTTCTCCCTCATCTTTAGCCCCATTATTTTCTCGATTTTATGAACTTTCGTCCCATTTCTTTCAATTTTAAGACCTTTCCTGCCATTTAGGTGTCGATTTTGTCCTGGCGAGCGATAGCGAGCCTGTAATTTAAGAGGAACCGGCCTTCGGCCGGGACATTTTTCTACCGAAAACTGTACAAATTTGTCTTGAAAGGAGGTCTAGGGGGCGTCTTTTTAAGTTTGATGGAGGTCTAGCGAGGAAACTAGAAAAATAATAAATAAATGAAAAACTCGACCAAAAAGTGAAGGATCTGCCCTTAATCTCTAACATAGGTGATCAGTTCCTTCAACCTCTTTGCTTGTTCTAAGTTAGCATAAGAACATAAGAAAACGGGAGTCTGCAAAGAGCCGATTGGCCCACACAAGGCAGTTAGGCAGTTAGATAGGTTAGTACATAATAAGTTCATTAAGCCGTACACCTAGGCTATTCTACCGGCAGGTACAGCCATGATGTCTCTCTTGACCAGCTCAGCAGCGGTTTTTACTTAACAGTGCATAAATGACCGGGGTTTGACATTCCTAGGTTGGAGGCCGCGACAACCATCTAACATTCCCGGCTTGATCCCCGCAGATCACCGCTAAAAGAGGGACGGAGGAGAGGAGACTTTTTTTCTATAGTGGATGGTTCTGATATATGTTTTACTATGGACGCCATGTTGTATCCCTGTAGCCTATACTCGGTGTTATATCATCTGACACCAATTTACAACATCCTCACCTCATTTACTCCTCTATTACGAACATTTTGAAATTAAGTGTGTTGTTAATTAAGAAAACTCGGTAATCAGATAATGCTGAAACATAATAATTTCTGATTATTCCATAAAGTATAGAAACATCAGTTGGGTAAGGGATTCAATTTGATGTCAGATGAAATGGAACCGAGTATAGTGTTGTGCTTTGTCGTGTACATTTTGTTGATAGTCAGTAGGAAATCGATTGTTGGAATAATTTATGTGTAAGATAAGCTAAGGTGTAGTCTGTAAATATGCGATTGCCTCTATTGACTCCATTTCATCATTATTATTATTATTATTATTATTATTATTATTATTATACATATATATATTTTTTCCTTTTAATTCATGATAAGCTTGATATATTATCCCCTCCAGTGCTTTGCTTTCGTTCCCCCGGTAAAACACTCGAAGTTGACAGACCTTATGCATTCGATGTTTTAAAGAAAGTATGTACTGTTTGGAAGAACGCGAGATGAATTAAAATAACTTCATATATTTACATAGGCCAACAATACAAAAAAAAAAAAAAAAACGCAAGGCCTGCAACATGGCGACTATCAGAAGCAGTTGGCGTATCTCCCCCTCCCAGTCAGAATAGAAGAGCACCCCGAGTGGCTGCGACTGTTATGGCTCCGTGTGGCGTCCCATTATCAGATAAGGGCCCTGGTCAGGATAAGAAAAACATTGTGATCCCTGTTTCTCTATGAAAATGTAGTAAAACGCGATAAAGTGGCGGCCGGGTCTTGATAACATTCTTCGGTAGGCGTCGCTCGCGTCTTTCCCTGCTGCCACTGCCACTGGGGATGGGCCGGTTTTTCTGGCCCCCTTCTCCCTCGTGTTTAGTCCCATTATTCTTCAGATTATAAGACACTCGGCACATTAGTTTGGCAATTTTAAGACTTTACGCCCCAATTCTTTGTCAATATTAAAACCTTTCGTGCCATTTAGGTGTCGATTTTTTCATGGCGAGCGATAGCGAGCCTATCATTTTAAGAGTAATCAGCCTTCGGCCTGGACATTTTTCTCCCGAAAAATGTACAAATAATTCTTGAAGGGGAGTAAAACGCGATAAAGTGGCGGCCGGGTCTTGATAACATTCTTCGGTAGGCGTCGCTCGCGTCTTTCCCTACTGCCACTGCCATGGAGTAGAGATCCTTCAGAGTAGAGAGAATGGACAAACATTCACTAAGTCGCATAAACCTGTGGCATAATAGACAATCCCCTCGCCATACATAGCCAGATAAGGACGTCCAGGATTCATATGTTCGGTAATGACTTTAAAAGCTGTCCCACAATCAAACAAACTGATCTATAATTACTTAAAATTAATGATGGCTAATTATGGTAAAGGCTCAACATGTCGCCTGTCCGTAAGGTTCTTCTAACCAACGAGTCTTGACTCTATTACCCCCCCCCCCATCCACCCACCCTATCTCCATTCCTCCATGACTAGGCTCGGAACACTGGAAGACGATAAACTGGATACCTTCCTAACCCGACACACACACGTAGCGAAAAGGGTGACATCTTAATTTGACTGGTTTTAGATTAACCCCCGTGGAGAGAATCTTCCAAATATTTCTTAGTAATTTTCTACCCCTGTGATAAAGAATTAATAAATAAATAAATAACATAAAATATAATATAATAATCTCCTTCCTGTCGAATTAGTACCTTATGTTATTAATGAGTTGTGTTGTAATAATCTCATGGTCATTAATAGTTCTTGTCATAGCAGAAAGTGTAATCATTAACCCTTCCAGTACCGGTGCTGTCCTTTTACATTTATTCTGGTTATTATTAGGCGATTGTATTCAGTTTAGAAAGGATTTCAGCAATTAAAAGGCTTCGAACCATCTCACTTAACCCTTTTTACTACCACAGATCCTTCATAAACTGCATTCAGTCGTCTAAATATAGCTAGAGTATAACTAAAAAGACGTCCCTGGTACAGCATAGGTTAAGGCATGTTATTGTGACGTGTCAAAGACGTAATCCCTCTCAGTCTCGTATAGGTTTACTGTTCCCTTTAGAGGTCTTGGAAGTTAATCGGTAAGGGAACCCACTTCGCTCTTTTTCTCTTTATCTCCCTCTCTCTTTGGCTTGTATCCATTCGGCCCCATTCAGCCAACTGTTTTAAAACGTTGATCCCCATCCAGGTGTCGATTTCTTCCTGGCGAGAGATAGCAAGCCAGCATTGTATGAAGAAATCCGGCTTCGCCATAGACATTTTTCTATCGAAAAATGTACAAATTAAGCTTGCTGTCAAAACAAAAAAATATATATGGTAAGCAGAGAGAGAGAGTGAGGGAAGCAAGGGGGGAAGGGGGGAAGTAGTATTATTAGTGTAGAGGCTATGGGCGAAGGTAGGTTGTGGTAAGTAGAGAGAGAGAGAGAGAGAGTGAGGGAGGAAGCAAGGGGGGGGGGGGGGGCAGTATTATTATTAGTGTAGAGGCTATGGTCGAAGGTAGGGCCCGGTAGTTTAGTGAGTAAACATCTTAGCTTTACGTTGTTTGGCTTAGATTCCCTTTGTGATCAGCTTCCTCCCCCCAACACTGCCTTCGAGGGTGCTCCGCTCCTATCTGGTTATCATACCATTGTTTTTACGGAATGATTGGGGTGTTATCGTAGATTTACTTTTCGTTTTACTGATTTTGTGTGTGTGTATGTCTGTGTGTGTGTGTGTGTGTGTGTGTGTGTGTGTGTGTGTGTGTATGTGTGTATTTACCTAATTGTATTTACCTAATTGTAGTATACAGTAGTTGAGCTCTTTAGGCTCGTATTGTCCCGCTTCTTGAGGTACACTTATCTAACTTTGCCTTAAAAATGTGTGTGTGTGTGTGTGTGTGTAATACTAATATAGATGGCTGTATTCATAGATCGGCATTACGATAAACTTAATCATGACATCAATAGAATAATTATCGCATATATAATTGTTTTGACTATTGTTTAATGTATATCTAATACTTATATTCAGATGTTGGCAGACTCTTGAACATTTGGATGAAATACGCATTTATTAGTACCTGAGTTATAGGTCAAGGCAAAAAAATTATCAATCTGCAGTTCAGCTTATTTGATACTGGTACAAGAGATGGTTTAAAATATACACAATTCACTGTTTTCCTTTCTGACAACTATTAGCGAATGAAATAAATTGTAAAAATAACTTTATCATAGCATAATAGAAGTTAATTAAATTACTCACTTAATTAGTTACACTAGTTTGTATAAGAAATAGGTTTCTATATCCATTATAATGTAACTCATATTAATCATCATCGGCAGCATTACCTTACTGTAAGCTTACACCCCCCCAAAAAAAAAAATATATATATATATATATACTGTATATATATATATATATAAAAACATAAATGAGTGTTTGAAATAATATATAATAATAATACATATGCATGTTTTCCATAACAATTATTATTAATCTTCTGATTAAATATAAAGAGGCCTTTGGTGTTAAGAAATATATAATAATATGTTCAAAGAGTATTTAGCCAAAAACAGTAGTATTGTCATTCCAATATAATCAAAACTGATCGTCCAGCCAGAAAATGCTGAAGCTTAGTGTCAAATATCGCACTGTCACTAATTTACGTACAAAACGGTATATTTATCTTTGATCATAATATATTACTAATTTATGTAACCACTTACCACATCTCTCTCGCTCTGGCTCTCTTTCTCTCTCTCTCTCGCTCTCTCTAGCTCTCTCTCTCACACTAGCC
Organism: Paralithodes platypus; assembly: GCA_032716605.1. NCBI lineage: Eukaryota > Metazoa > Arthropoda > Malacostraca > Decapoda > Lithodidae > Paralithodes > Paralithodes platypus. The sequence continues at coordinate 111,934,421 of CM064487.1, forward strand.
ATAGGAGCAAAACTATAGTGACTATAACAAACCAAAAAACTAAATATTACACGAATATCTCACAAGAAAACTACTCATCCATAGTTGAGTCTGATTTTTCATTTTGGTTGAATATTATCAGCCTCTAATCCGGAATATCATTATCTAGACATACATCCAAAACATTCCCAAAGTTTTAATTAACACTGGCGCCGATGAAATATTTTTCACCCCCAAATTTTCCATTCTTTTACCAAAATCAGATTACAGCAAGCCATAAGGTCGTTCGTCTTACTAGCCCCCCCCCCCCTCATCACACCCCCTCGTTCTTCCTCTCCTTCCTCATCCTCGCCCCCCCTTCTTCCACATACCCCTTCCTTCTTCCTCGCCCCCCCCCTCATCACACCCCCTCCTTCCTCCTCCTCTTCATCGCCGCCCCTCCTCTTCCACGATTATACGAATTAATTGCGCCTAAGAAGGACGTCTAGCCATGGAAAAGCTGCAGACTATCTTAATTAGTCCTTTCAGCTACCGTATATTCGTCCTAAGCTTCATAAAATCGTCTACATATAGCAGAAATCCAATAAAAAATGCGTGGCCGGTACAGAAGGGGCCTGGATAATATTATACCCTGGGCCTTCCACTGTTATCTCCATTAAGACCAGACCCGCAGGACCCCCGAATATGGCCCCCCGTTCATTACCCGCTCAGGTAGTTATGCATAAACGCCGGCCCCCGTACTCGGCAATTATCACACCTGTATGGAAAATAACACTGGAGAGGGCGCCGGGAGATACCTGGACGGGCGGGGGAGGAGGAGGAGGAGGAGGAGGAGGAGGAGGAGGAGGAGGAGGAGAGAGAGAGAGAGAGAGAGAGAGAGAGAGAGAGAGAGAGAGAGAGAGAGAGAGAGAGAGAGAGAGAGAGAGAGAGAGAGAGAGAGAGAGAGAGAGAGAGAGAGAGAGAGAGAGAGAGAGAGAGAGAGAGAGAGAGAGAGAGAGAGAGAGAGAGTAAGTGTGAGAGTGAGTGTGTGTGAGTGTGAAAGAGAGAGATAGATATTTACATAGGTTTACATAGATCCACTGGCCACACAGACCTTACGATCCAAATGAGGTGGTCAGGACTTAATGCTAGTAGAGATGCCATACCCGATAGAAAAGAAAAGTCGAAGGAGAGAGAGAGAGAGAATCATCTTCCTTGGCACCTCCTCGATATTGAGAGTCCCTTTACTCAGTCGATTATATACTATTTTCCATTAAATTACTTAGCCTACATGCTATTATTACATCTGCAGTTGATTCTGACTATCATTCGGCTATTATATACTGCTTAGGAAGGATCTGTGGGGTTGAACATGGTAAAAACTATCTCATTAATCCTCTTATTTCACTATACCTGTTTTAGTCTGCATAAAATCGTCTAATAATAGCAAGATAACAGAACAAAACTGCTTCTTTGTACCTAGAAAGAGTAAATAGTGTGTACATTTGTTATTATAATCTACAATACGTTCTGAAAGCTTGGAGTGTCAATTTATAAATGTCTTCAGCCTGGGAGAGAAGATACGGTTGTTGATAGTTGCAAATATAAACTCTTATCTACTCATTGAATTACCGACTGATGTATTTAATTCTATCCACTCAAGCCAATATCAGATAAAATCATCACCAAATCATTGTATGACATTGCATTGAAACTGAGGTTTTCTGTTAGCGCATTATTATTTGGTGAACTAAAAAAGTCGCTGCAGAGTTACTAAAACATTATATCAATTCATATGCCGGTACTTTATTCATATGAGTGAGTGAGTGAGTGTGTGTGTTAATGTTCTCTCTCTCTCTCTCTCTTTCTCTCCCTTTCTCTCTCTCTCTCTCTCTCTCTCTCTCTCTCTCTCTCTCTCTCTCTCCCAAGGGGCGGGGTCAAGGGGGAGGAGCTGGGCAATGATTGGTCGTCTGGAGATAACACAGTCATAGTTCTGTAGGTAAGACTCGTGCAGGGGGTTAAGGGGAGGAGGTATAGTCGGTTTATCTGGACCCCCTTCTCCCTCATGTTTAGCATATTCATTTTGAGATTTTGAGATGTTCGTTCCGTTAGTTTGGTGAGTGTGATACCTTTCGGCTCATTTCTTTATCAATATTAAGACCTTTCGTGCCGTTTAGGCATCGATTTTTTCCTGGCGAGCGAAAGCGAGCCTGTAATTTTAGAAGGAATCGGCCTTCGGCCGAACAAATTTTCTACCGAAAAATGTACAAATTTACTTGAGAGGGAGTCTAGGGGGTATTTGTTTAAACTTGAAGAAGGTCTAGCGAGGAAACTCAAAATATTGTACTGTTAGCAAAATATTTCTTGATTGGTGTTAATTTAATCTGTGACTCATTACCGTTGTCCAGTTGTTCTCCCAAGGGGCGTAGAAGGGGAGGAGCTGGGCAATGACTGGTCGGCTGGCAGATAACGTATAGTTGTGTGTAGGTAAGACTCGTGCATGTGGTTATAACGCTGTGTCTGCCTCTCACGCTGCCCAGGGTGTGATTTAAGGGGCTGTGGGCGTATTTAACCCTTTACTGTGGTGCCTGGATTTGGAATTCTTAGAGAGCCATTTGTCTAGTTTTTGTGTTTATGAGTTGTGCCTGAACTTGGAATTCCAATAGCCATGTAACTCTTTTTTGTGAAAATGTTTTACCTCCGCCAACGAAGTTGGAGGAGGTTATGTTCTTGCCTCCTTTTGTTTGTTGATTTTGTTCGTTTGTCTGTCTACCTGCAAACAAAATATCTTAAAAGGTTATGCACCGATTCTAACGAAAATTGGTGGGCAGAGAGGATATGCGCCAAGGAAGAAGGGATTTCACTTAGGTTATGAGGCAATTAGTAGAACACACACTTCCGCCAGCGTAGGTGGAAGGGGCTAGCTAAGTGTGTTGAATGACGCCTATGGTTTTGTTGTTGTTGCTGTTCCCCAGGCTGCCTGTCCGAACAGCCCCAAGGCCCCGAGCAAGGCCAAGGCCTATGGTTTGACTGTTTATCAGCTGTAGTTAGGCTAGGTTGTACTATAATGCCCTTTCATTACATCGCTGAAGCTTAACATTGGTACAAATTAATGTGAAACTATACTGGTAATGATTAACGGCGAATATAATTATGCTCTCCATTGAGATTATGCTACATACTGTAGATGCACATGAAAATTATATATACAAAATTAATAAACAATATAGAATGCTTGAATGCAACGCATTATTAAAACGCGGGAATATATATATATAGTATATATAATCTTGTGAAACCATGTCAAACCTAAGAGCAGTTTTTCAATTTGGTGTGAGATGGAGAAGAGCCCACAAGTCGGGGAAAGAGGCTACAAGCACTCGTGTGGCTGAACAACATAAAATGCGAGAAGTTTCATACGCGTTCCTAGTCAAGTGTGATCGTAAACTCCTGGGCCCAGAGAGATGCCTCGATACCGATCATACCAGAGGGCGTGAAGGCGAGTGGGAGAGCGGTACGTTCAAGATCATTCTCCTTTTGGGGGGTCATCATACGTTGCTTGGTATCCAGTGAGGCCAGTATGCGAGACTTAAGAACATAAAAACATGTGAGTCTGCAGAAAGCCGATTGGCCCACACAAGGCAGATCCCTCTCACACCAACCCTAATTATATGGCCCAATTGTCGGTCCAACTCACTACTACTGAGTTATCGTGAATCAGAAATACCTCATCGTCAGAGTTATTCAAACTTACGAAGAACTCACCATAAATTCACCAAAATGAAAAGTATATAAAATATACTGAGGAACATGGAAAATGTGTGGTACTTTGAGAGATACAGATTACTGAGTTGTAATAACCATTTAATTCGGAATATCAATTCTAATTTGCATAAAATCATCTGGCGGGAATCAAAAGTTTACTGATCGTAGTCAATGAACTCTCTATGTATATGATAAAACGCCGAAACATATTCGTATTTTCCGAAATACTAGATACTGCGATAGTTCTTTTCCGTTTTGCCGCGATATGTGCGTGTCTCTGTACACACCATCACCCCTTCCCTTCCAAACCCTCTTACTTTATGGGAAATTTATTAATTCCTCTCTAAATAAATCGGTCCATTTGTCATTGCGCGAGACACCTGGCCGCCGAGCTGATTATTGTTATCTGATCAAAATTAATTTACAATTTCATCTGTTCGGGGCGTAATTGTTTTGGCCGGTGGGCGAGGTGCGGAGCGGTAACAAAGATGATAATTAGTTGAGCCATAAATTGTCCGCGTTGAAACGAAAATTGTTATAACCATTACACGCTCATTTGCCGATTGAATAAGTAATTTATCGCGATAGCCGGGCATTCCTCGGGGCTGCCTTGAGTTAACCCTTGGATGCCGTGACGAATTTTGTTTGATAATTGTTAGAGCTATTGCCAAATGACTATCTTCGGGTTATAATGGACCTCTCAGAACTGTGTTGGTGGTGTAATTGTTTAGATGCTTATGTTCTGGGTTGGGTGTCCCGAGTTCGAATCCCGGGAGGACCGTATGCTTTCAGTAGTTTATTCAAGTACATTGGGGTTTGTAATGCATGATTAATGTTAGGAACGGGGTGCTCTTTAGTATAAAACGGGAGGAACAGGCTTGATTATATTGCATAGTTTTGATTTTAGTCCTTCTACTTCCACATGCTCTTTTCAGCTTAGGAAAGACATTAAAGACTACAACAATT
>CM064487.1:111944109-111963389 GCA_032716605.1 Paralithodes platypus
TCTCCTCCCACCACCCGCTCAACCGCCCCTGTTTTGTGGGCTTAATTAAGCTTATGAGGACTTCTGATTCCAAACAAGAGTTGAATGAGTGTTTGTCCTCACCTTTTGATTAGCGAGGGGGGACTCCATTCAGCTTACCATAATAGGCATTCCAGTTTGTTTTACCGCAGTGGAAATTGTTAACCCTTTCAATACCAAGGCGTCATTCTTATTCAGACTCACGCTAGACGTTTGTATTTAGCTTAGGAAGGATCTCTAGGAATCAGAGGTGAGCAAACAATCTCACACAACTCGTCTGGCTTCCACAGATCCTATTTCAATTTGACATAATAATCACATTAAAGCCAGAGACAACCGAAGGAATGCGTTATCATTATGAGAGGGTTACATTTGGTAGCTACAACTTCATACGAACTCCGAGATCCATAGACCATATTGACCCATTTAAAACGACAGCGTTTTTGTTTAACATTAAGCTGACTAACATAGGAATTATGCTCAGATTTAAAATAGACCTCTAGAAACCAAAGACAAATAGCTCTGACTCCCACAGCTAATTCCTAAGTTAAACAGTACACTGATGCTCTGAAACAATCATTATCATTATGAAAGGACTAAGCTTCTTAGGCTCAACATGCAGTTCAAAATAATGGGTAGATGTGTCACAATTGTTCTTCCAAAATAATACTATACCTACAAAATACTCAGGTCTATAACTGTACGTAAACCAAATTAAGAAAAACAATATTATACATTAATACATTATATCAAATAAACAAATAATAATCTCCTCTCTATGGAATCAATCAATTTATTACGCCCCATATACTGTACCAATATCTTATAGAGTTTTATACGACTGTAAATTCCCATTTCCTTGTACTTTCTAAGCCATGACAAATCTATATCCTAACACTTCCAAATATTCACTGAAATATTCCCTTCACTGAACAAAATGTACGTAGTGCTTATTATTACATAATGTACGTAGTGCTTATTATTACATAATGTACGTAGTGCTTATTATTACATAATGTACGTAGTGCTTATTATTACATAATGTACGTAGTGCTTATTATTACATAATGTACGTAGTGCTTATTGTTACATAATGTACGTAGTGCTTATTATTACATAATGTACGTAGTGCTTATTATTACATATTACGTAGTGCTTATTATTACATAATGTACGTAGTGCTTATTATTACATAATGTACGTAGTGCTTATTATTACATAATGTACGTAGTGCTTATTATTACATAATGTACGTAGTGCTTATTATTACATGATTGTTTATTTCGTCGTAACCATCATTGCTAGGACTTTACACTTAACCTCTCTCTTTCTCTCTCTCTTCATATTTCTACCTCTTCAATTACCCCATCTTTTCTCTCTCTCTCCTCCTCCAACTCGTATCTCTGTCTTTCTCTCATTACGAAATGTATACATCCCCTCAATTTTCATTCATACCTCTCCAAATAACCTCATCTCTCTATCTCTCTCTCTCTATCTCTGTCTTCCTTTGCTAGTGTCCGTATCCCCCACCTCTCTCTATTTTGAATGTCTCTCCCTCTCTCTCTCTCTCGCTCACCCCCCCAACCTCGGAGTCCGGCGGGAGTAGTGATCGATGAGCGGGCAACCTGTGTCGTATCTTCTTCATCGTGAAAATAGACTCGGGTCGCCGATCTTTAATAATGCTTAGACCGCCGACCCACCCACCCAACCTTCCTGCCTTCTTTCTATCTTTCTTCCTTCCTTCCTTCCTTCCTTCGCTTCTAACCAATGAACTAGGGTACAGGATGGGGGTAAACGTCTTAAAACAGTAGGCTGAATGGGGCCGAATGGATACAAGCAAAGAGAGAGGGAGAGAAAAAGAAAAAAAGCGAGGTGGGCTCCCTTAATAATGCTTAGACCGCCGACCCACCCAACCTCCCAGCCCTTCTGCCTTCCTTCCTTCCTTCCTTCGCTCCTAACCCATGAACTTGTGTACGGAGAAGTAGGGTACAGTCAAGAGCATGGATACCGACGCACCCATTTGAATCAGTATCGATTGCAGACGAGACAACACATAACATTGTACAGGGAGATGGTAGGCACCAATCGAGCAGGGCAGTACCCAGGGGAGCCACATAGGCATATGCAAAAGAGTTGCTGGACCTCCTGTTTAATTTGTCTTGCTCCCCTCACTGTTTCTATTTGTGCTTCACCTACACAGAGAGTAATCCAGCTTACTCTCACGAGCACCTCCTCCTATTAATTTCACTACACTTAACAAGCACTTAAGGCAGCTTTGCCTTTTGCCTCCTTCATGCACAAAGGAAACAAACCAGATGCTTCATAACTTGGCTATAAAGGTTCAAAGAATCGAAATGGTGCAACATTATATATAATGAGAACTGTTTCTTAATAAGAGTGTAGTGTTCTATGAATAATATTTTATGCATCCATTATATTGTAAATCATAGCATCAGTTCCATTCAATTTATGCATCCGCCATATTGCAACCCATGGCATCAGCTCCGTTTAGATAGTGTATGCATCCACCATATCGCAAACCATTGCATATCAATTCCGTTAGATCATATTCAGACCCGCTGAGGACCGGTCTTGGACAAAATAATGTGTAGGAGTTGTAAGGAAAGATTATAATATGATCGGCAGAAGAAATGTGTACAAAGGAGTACAAAGGAAAACAAGCAACAACATATATATTGATCCTTACGAATCTGCTTGTATCTAACCTACCAAGTCAACATGGAAGTTAAAATAAATGTTGGGAGGCAATTCATTTGCAAAATCAGTTCATCGGGGGTTAAGAGCGAGCTATTTATCAAGTCAGTAAAAAAACAGTACAACATTCAATAACATCTCTAGGTTATCCATTCAGTGTGATAATTTAGCCATATGTGTATAATGTGTCAGATATTATAGCTTGCCTGATTATTTACCCTTTCATAATAAGGACGCGTTTTAACAGGGCATTCTGACTATTATTAGAAAAAAAAAAAAAAAAAAATCAAATTTTGCTTGAAGGGGGTCTTGGTGGGCAAGATATATATATATATATATATATATATATATATATATATATATATATATATATATATATATATATATATATTTATTTATTATTATTATTATTATTATTATTATTATTATTTTTTTTTTTTTTTTTAGTTTGAAGGAAACCTGAGAAGGCACGTTTGTTAGCCTAAAGGACAAACTAAAATACATTGCTTGAACATGGTACAAGCAAGCAAAAATCTTAAATATAATACCATAAAATATCAGAATAACCCACAAGGCGACGAACCAGATAGCGCTAATTTACAAAGGCAGACAGCAAAACAGTTGACGGGTCTTTCCTTATAGAAGAGTTTTCCTAATCTTGATGTTTCAATCTTTTCAGAATAGTTGAAGAAAAATCCATAATTACGTCCCATTGATCGTTACCTATATATATATATATATATATATATATATATATATATATATATATATATATATCTGACCGTTGCATATTTAGGGGGGACGGATAATTTTTTGGTCGATTACTTCATATATTTATTATATTTTTTGCTTACTACCTAGACCTCTATCCTATTTAATAAAACATCCATTAGATCCCCCTTATAGATTGATTTGTAAATTTTTCGGTAGAAAAATGACAGGCTCACTTTCGTTCGAAAGGAAAAAATCGACACCTAAATAGCACGAAAGGTCTTAATATTGACAAATAAATGGGGCGAAAGGTCTTAAAATCGACAAACTAATGGGGCAGACATCTTAAAATCTGAAAACTAATGGGGCTAAACATGAGGGAGAAGGGGGTCTAGAAAAACGAGCCATCTCCCCTTAAAGCTATTGATCTCTTAAAGTACAGCATCAAGGTTGGCCTAGGGCGTAATTAAATATATCTCACCTTTAATAAAACATTAACCCGTTGAGTACCAGCGACGTGTGTTATACTTTATTCTAGCTATATTTATGCAGCTTAAGAAGGATCTGTGGCAGTTGAATGGGTGGGTCGAGATATTTTGAAGCCTTATTATTGCTAGAGGTCCTTCTAAGCTGAATATAATCGTCTTATCATGTCTAAAATATAATTAAAGGATGACACCGGTACAGAAGGGGTTAAACACTGATTCAGCCCACGTCGAGACAATTATATGCTGTACATTACTGTACACATTTCCTTGGTCATTTCATCATCATCAATTCAGCAGACAATCTCAATACATTACAAAAAACAATAAATAAATAAATAAATAAATAAATAATTATATATATGAATAACATAAATAAAGTATCAATAATGCTTCTGTATTCTTGCTTTCGATAAATTTGTATTACCTTGAATGCAGGAGACCATTACTAAGATTAGTGAAATCGTCTATGTAAGCCAAAAAACAAAACAACGCAAAATATACCTGAACAAGCACTGGCTAGGAAGGTAGATAGATAGATAGACAGAGAGAGAAGGGGGGAAAGAGAGGGAAAGAAAGCGTGCGCAAAAGAGATGAAAGTGGATGTGAAAGAATAATTAAATATATGATGAGAAGGGAGAGAGAGAGAGAGAGAGAGAGAGAGAGAGAGAGAGAGAGAGAGAGAGAGAGAGAGAGAGAGAGAGAGAGAGAGAGAGAGAGAGAGAGAGAGAGAGAGAGAGAGAGAGAGAGAGAGAGAGAGAGAGAGAGAGAGAGAGAGAGAGAGAGAGAGGTATCACACATGATTACTATTAAATTGAAAGATGACGGGAGTCTCACCCCATATATTTCATAATTCTTTCACTTCCCACAATCATCTCTCTCGCACACGCTTTTTTCTCCCTCTCCCCCATCTCTCTCTCTCTCTCTCTCTCCCTTCTCATCATATATTTAATTATTCTTTCACATCCACTTTCATCTCTTTTGCGCACGCTTTCTTTCCCTCTCTTTCCCCCTTTCTCTCTCTCTCTCTCTCTGCTTCTCCCCACGTTCCCTCTCAAGCAACTGCCAAACATGCAACATAAAAATGGGGCCCCGCTTGCACTCAGGTCCCCCAACCGTTACGGCGTGTGGGTTAGCAATACTTGACTATACAGGGGGAGGGGGGTCATTCCGTTTATAGTGACGTCATTTGGGGGGAGTACAACGCGCACACACACACACACACACACACACACACATTATACACACACACACACACACACACACACACACACATTATACACACACACACACACACACACACACACACATGTAATACGCTACTGAACAGAGATTTGTATTACTTTGAAATGTAGTGCAACTACATACTACAATATGAAGTACAGTGCAAAGGATTGCTAAAATTGAGTATTTGATTGTGTCAAGTTGATTTACGAGTATATATGCAAATGCAGTGTTAATAGTGGATTATAATGTCAAAGGGACAAAATGGCGGCAGTTGAAGAGTCTTGTTTTACGGAAAAGTCTTTAATGCGAATGAATCGAGACTCGCTCATTCTCGTGCCTAAAAATGGACCACTGTCTCTCTCAGTCGGCATCCCATTGTCTCTGCCATATATTGCATGCCTCTAATGCTCTCACTAGGAGATTGTATCCCTAAGATTTTTTAATAATTTTCCTCGATTAATATTTCTCAAACTGTTATGGTAGCAGTTACTTCTCGTCTATGGTTATTCACATCATTGCTTCGAATTACGTTTTTCCTTTTCACGGAACGATACGTTAAAATAAACAGGTTTTAGTTTAAGTAGTATATGTTTTACATGTCCGTGGACGAGAAACATCTTCAATAGATTACTCTGTTAATCGGGGCAGCTGATCAAATTTAGATTTTCTCCGGGAAGACTCACCGTAAAGAGTATTGGTAGGAACGGCCCCTTTAAGGTGGTGTTAGCCACCATCGGCTGGGTGCTAGTGGCAGCGGTGTCGCCGGAGAGGGCTCGCTCACACGGAGCTAGGTCGATTTAAAGGGGAATGGTTCATTTTTAGGTCGATATTTTCCTTTACTCATTATTTTTCTAGTTTCCTCCCTTGACCTCCATCAAACTTAAAACATCCATTATATCCCCCTTCTAGATAAATTTGTACATTTTTATGTAGCAAAATGTCCCGGCCGAAAGCCAGTTCTATCGTTCACCAGGACAACAAATTGACACCTAAATAGGGCGAAAGGTCTTAATATTGACAAAGAAATGGGGCGGAAGGTCTTAAAATCGCCAAGCTAATGGACCGAACGTCTTAAAATTAGAAAACTAATTAGCTAAACATGAGGCAGAAGGGGGCCCAGAAAGACGACCCATCTCCCCTTAAGGGCTGTGTCTTCTTCTGGGTACCCTTCATTGTCAGTCGTGTGAGAGATCAAGCCGTCTCACCTCATGCATAGTCATATAGGCTTCTCCACTCTCTGATGTCTTTATAAAGTTGGTTCACCCTTTTAATTGTTAACCCTTTTTGTACCGGAGATGTCTTTATAATTTAATTTTAGCTGTATTTAGACGATTTTGTGCAGCTTAACAATATTCAGTGGTATTAAAAAGGGTGAGGTGAGATACTTTGAAGCCTGTAATTGCTGGAGGCCCATTTTAAGCTGAGTATAATCGTCTAATAGTAGCCAGAATAAAGTTAAAAAGACGTCGCCAGTAAAGAAGGGGTTAACACCAGAACTGAAAAAAAAAAAAATCTTCCCATCCACCGGGCCCGAAGATTGAGACAAGAGCAGCGACTGTCATAGCTGGGGGTGTACGAGAATCTGTCAAACCTGTGAGCCAAGGGGTATTGTTGTTTTTATGGACTCCCTTCTACCTATAAGTTTTGAGATTATAATACGTTCGTTCGATTTCCTTGGAGATTTGTTTTCTGGTTCTCCTTCTTCTTCATGTTTAGCCCCATTAGCTTTCAGTTGTTAAGACGTTCGGTCCATTAGTTTAGCGTTTTTAAAACCTTTCGTCCCATTTCTGAGTCAATAGCAAGACCTATATATAGACATTTGGTCTATATATACATAGACCAAAAAATAGACACTACCTCCTTAAGTGACACAGCTCGATGACAGAAGAAGCGTCCCCCGACCCACCACCACCATCATCAATATTTATGTTGTGCATCGATTCCACGCGGTTATCTGGCCGATCTGCGGTGGCTGAACGGTGTAATTGTCGAGAGATTTGCATGCCGCGGAGTACGGCCCCTCAGACGCGCCGACAACTCATTGGAGATTGTTCGAGGCGGAGGCGTATTTTTCGGCCTGTCGGTATATATTGTATGTATGACTGTATGCATGTATGTATGTAATGTATGTATGTATGTATGTACTCTGGCACCTTCCCCAGTTTTCCTATTTTGTTTACTTTTTATTTTATTTTTATTTTTTTATTTTTTTTTATATTACCGTGTTGAAATCTATTGTCGTATAAAGGCACAACGGGCAAGGTAATCAAGTCCGCTAGTTAGTATATATGAATGCAGAAAATAGCTAGAATAACGACACTTTGTCTAGACTATCACTCTAAAAAGGCTCAAATCTGTAGAGTATCGCTCGAATTCATGTCGCTTGATGTAAACATTTGCCCCTAGATCGAAGTAAACACCTCCAGATCTAGCGGGAAAGTAGCTAAATTCGCAATACTACACCTGGCCCACCTGTGTTATTGCTTCCTGGTCGTGGGTAATATATGACGCGCTTCATTCATTTATATATATATATATTTATATATATATATTATTAACAAATATTTTAGAATTATATATTATATATTTAATTATTTTGTGCTTAACAAATTGAAAATGTTCTTGTATTGTGAATAATTTTTGCTATTGTTTGTGCTGAGACTTTAGTTAATGTTTTGTTTGCTATGTTCAGCATGGATTTCAGGTTGTCGAGTTTCACATATTTGATCTACAGTACTTCAAATTTCGGGTAATTTAGTAGGGGTGGAAGTCTTATTAAACTGAACTATTTGTGACTATGAACTTCAGGAAACAAAATTCCGTCATTAAATTGAACTATTTGTACAAATAAACTTCCATAAACAAAATTCCGTCCTAAATTAATTAACGAAAACAAACTTCATAATAAATTATATACCGTATATATATATACTGTACATTGATTATGTTACTCTGAAATGTAAGCCTCGTAAGACAAATACAGAAAGAATAAATAATACAGAAAATAAACGAACACAAAAACAAAATAGTAAAGCATATATTGTATTTACTCTGACTCCGTGACTCTGAAACCACCGGATATATAGATTAATTACACACGACAAAATACAGAAAAGAAAAAAAAAAAAAAAAAACAAAAACAAAACAGTAATATATTATATTGAATCTAACGGCACAGCACCCACGGCACTAGTAGGACACAGGAAAAAAAAACGAATAAAGAAAATAAATACTAAAATATATATTGTATTGACTCTGCCTCTGTGACACTTGAAACCACTGCGCTCGTATGACACCGGGTATATATGACAACACGACAAAATACAGAAAAAAATGAAAACATAAAATAAATACTCTTTTATATTGTATTTACTCTGACTCCGTGACTCTTGAAACCACGGCGCTCATATGACACCGGATATACAGTATATGACAACACGACAAAATACAGAAAACAAACCGAAAATGAAAAAAATACTAAAGCCTATATTGTATTTACTCTGACTCCGTGACTCTTGAAACCACTTGGCTCGTATGACACCGGATACTGTATATATGACAACACGACAAAATACAGAAAAAACGGAAACGAGAAGAGAAGATAAAAACTAATGCATATATTGTATTTACTCTGACTCCGTGACTCTTGAAACCACTTAGCCCGTATGACACCGGATATACTGTATATGACAACACGACAAAATACAGAAAAAAACGGAAACGAGAAGAGAAGATAAAAACGAATGCATATATTGTATTTACTCTGTCTCCGTGATTCTAGAAACCACTTAGCCCGTATGACACCGGATATACTGTATATGACAACACGACAAAATACAGAAAAAAACGGAAACGAGAAGAGAAGATAAAAACGAATGCATATATTGTGTTTACTCTGTCTCCGTGATTCTAGAAACCACTTAGCCCGTATGACACCGGATATACTGTATATGACAACACGACAAAATACAGAAAAGAATCGAAAAAGAAAAGAAATATTAACGCATAATTATATTGTATTAACTCTGCCTTTATAACTGAAAAAACACGACGCTCGAAGGACACCGGACAAAATACAAATATGAAAGGAAAAATCAAAATAATAAATACTCTATTATATTGTATTTACTCTGACTCCGTGACTCTTGAAACCACTGCGCTCATATGACACCGGATATATATGACAACATGGCGACAACCAAACCGACGAAAGCAATGTAGGGGGGTGGGTCGTCGGTGGTCCAAGTTGGCGACCAAAACCGGGGTAGAAAAATAGCCCTGTGATAGCTAGGGGTCCCATCGAGGCATCAGCTTTAGTCGGGCGGCTGTTGGCTCGCTTGGTGAGGGGGTAAAAGTGTTATTGTTGGAGTGGGGGCGGTGGAGAGAGTGTGTTGTGTTGTGTGTGTGTGTGTGTGTGTGTGTGTGTGTGTGTGTGTGTGTGTGTGTGTTACAGAGAGAGAGAGAGCGTAAGAATGAGAGTGAGTAGGATAGAGTGGGTGGTTCAATGAGGATATATACTGTGTGTATATATATATATATATATATATATATATATATATATATATATATATATATATATATATACATAGAGAGAGAGAGAAAGAGCGCGAGCGCAGAGGAAGGGGTAGCACGGCGAGTAAAGGAAGAGCTTGGGTGAGAGAGGAGAGAGAGAGGAGGGTGGCTGGTTCAGCTAGTCGAGGATCTCGAGAGAGAGAGAGAGAGAGAGAGAGAGAGAGAGAGAGAGAGAGAGAGAGAGAGAGAGAGAGAGAGAGAGAGAGAGAGAGAGAGAGAGAGAGAGAGAGAGAGAGAGAGAGAGAGAGAGAGAGAGAGAGAGAGAGAGAGAGAGAGAGAGAGAGAGGTGGATATGGGGGTTAAGAGGGTGGGTGGTTTGTTAGATGGATGGGTAGATACAAGTGGGTTGTTATGGGTGAGTAAAGTGGGTCAACAGTAAGATGGATAAGTGGGTAATTAGCTGAGTGGATAAGTGAGTGATTAGATTGGTTGCTCGGGTGTAGTGCTGGTTGGATAATTGGTTAGCATGATATGATTAAAAGTGTTGCCAATTTAGCTACTTCCCCGCTAGATCTAGAGGTATTTATGCGATATAGAGGCAAAGTTTTACATCTAGCCACTTGGATTCTAGCGATATCCTGTAGATTTGAGCCATTCACAGCGATAGTGTACATATTGTGCCATTATTGTAGCGATTTTTTCATATATTTATTATCTAGCGGACTTGATTTGGTAACTCTGGGTGAATGGGTAAATGGACGAGACGGTGTAGATCAGATGGTAGAAAATTGTAGATAAGTGGTAGGTAGTGGGTAGAAGGTGGGTAGATGTTTTGGTAGGTTGGATGGTAGATAAGATAATGGGTAGGTGGGTTGAGATGAGATGGTGAGAGAGTGGGTTCTGTTATGGTTAGATGAGTGGGTTGATGAATGGTTAGGTAAGATGGTAGGTAGGGTGTTGGGTAGGCGGGTTAGTAGGCATAGAGGAGGCGGTGAGAGTTCTGTAATGGTGAGGTAGGTAGGTAAGTAGGTGGAATGGTTTGTAGGTAGGGTGTTGAGTAGGTAGGTTGGTCGAGAGGAGGCGGTGAGAGGGTGAGTTCTGTAATGGTTAGTTAGGTAGGTAGAATGGTAGGTAGGGTGTTGGGTAGGTAGGTCGAGAGGAGGCGGTGAGAGGGTGGGTTCTGTAATGGTTATATAGGTAGGTAGGTAGGTAGGGTGTTGTTTAGGTAGGTCGGTCGAGAGAAGGCATTGAGAGGGTGAACTGTGTAATGGTTAGATAGGTAGGTAGGTAGGTAGAATGGTAGGTAGGGTGTTGGTTAGGTAGGTAGGTCTGGACGAGGCGGTGAAAGGGTTGGGTCTTTAATGGTTAGATAGGTGGGTTGGTGGGCAGATGACTGGGTAGGTAGGATGGTATTGGGTAGGTAGGGTGTTAGGTAGGTAGGTAGGTCTGGACGAGGCGGTGAAAGGGTGGGGTCTTTAATGGTTAGATAGGTGGGTTGGTGGGCAGATGACTGGGTAGGAGGGGTGTTGGGTAGGTAGGTCGAACAGAGGCGGTGAAAGGGTATGGGTTCTGTAATGGCAGTAGCCAGGGGAATACAGACGAGGAGGTAGCATTCAAAGTATATAGTTACGCACTAGTGGCATAGGTAGCATAAGTGATGATGGTGATGGTGGTGGGTTAGGAGGGATGGGGATCCTAGTGAAGGCAGGGATCACGCAACTGTTCCTTTGGACGCCATTTTTGAAGACCTGAAAAGACTCCATCTGTCTATCTATCTATCTATCTATAATACTCAGGCCCAATCCCCACTTTTCCTTTTTTTTGGGGGGGGGGGGACTCAAGACAGAGCCAGAATAGGGACAACACAACATAAAACAATGAACACACAAAAACAAAATACAAATTCACACACGACTCCATACTTAATATAATTATTACTGATCAGCAGGGTTAATATATTAACCCTTTCTGTGACGATGACGTCTTTTTCTTAATTTCGGCTACATTTAGACGATTTTATGAAGGTTAGAAAGGATGTATGGGAGCTTTAAGGATTCATTGAGATAATCTGTAGCCTTTTAATGGGTAGACATCCTTCCTAAGCTGAATAAAATCGTCTAATAGTTGCCCGAATATAATTAAAAGGACGTCACCGATACTGAATTTGGTTTAAAACGTTCAACATTCTGGGCTAAATAAAATAATTACAATAGACACAATTCGGAACAGGATGAATTGAATCAGGTAGGGTATAGCAATTCTTAACTAATTTGATCGTGAACTGAGCTGAAGTAATTGTCTATTATATCTATCTATTGCCATGATTCCCGAAAGGGTGGCCATGAACGAAACTCCCTCATGCACCTCTGTCCCCAGCCAGCCGACGTCCCTCTTCCCATCCAGCACCGCTTTCACGCATATACTTCTTAACTCCATCCTTCCACCTCTCACTCGGTCTACCTCTCCCCCTCGGTCCTTCCACCTCACTCTCGTACACTCTCTTAGTCATTCTCTCGCTTCCCATACGTTCCACATGGCCGAACCATCTAAAGATGTTCCTTTTTCACACTTTCCAGCACATCTATATCCACACCACACCTCTCTCGTACTTCCTCGTTTGTCTGTCTATCCCTCCTTGTAACTTCGCACGCACTTCTCAAGTAACCCATTTCAGTAATTGTAAATATATAGCAATATACAGGAGTTCCGTGCTCTCAAGAGTAGGCAATCACGAACGCAAAACATTTCGTTCTTTCCATGTTCAGTTTCTTAATAGTTTGCAATCACCAACGCGAAATATTTCGTTCGTTCAATGTCCAGCTTCCGTCTACTGAAGGTCCTCCAGAAGGGACCGATGCACGTAAAGTAAAAGAGAGTAAAGAGAAAGGGAGAGGAGGGGAGACTGAAAAGGTGGTGAAAAGGAAGGTATAGAAAGATTGGTGGGCGAGGGAGAGCCATGGTTGGGAGGAAGGGAAAGAACGGATGACGAGAGAGAGAGAGAGAGAGTACAAAGGAGTACAAAGGAGTACAAAGGAAATCAAGCAACAACAGATCTAGTGACCCTTCTAGGCTGCTTGTCCTCCAAAACACTGAGGATCAAGTGTCCAAACAGTGGTTTAGAGTGGGTAAGGGAACATTGGAAAGGGAACTACTGCCCTGCCACTAACGTGGCAGGACTAGGAAGTTAGTAGGGGACATATGGGTTAGTAACTGAGGGGAGGATAAAATAAAGTTATTCATTTACAAACGCAGTCAGTCGCGGGTTTGATGCGAGATATTTGTCTAGGCGGAATTTAAATGAAACAACGGTGCTGCAGTCTATAACGTCTCGGGGAAGCCCATTCCACAAGTTGACAACTCGATTGAAGAAGAAATTCTTAGATTCGTGTGAGTTAAAAGATTTGCCAATAATTTTGCAACCGTTTCCCCGCGTGTAATTAGATTGGTCGATAGTGAAGTACTTACTACAGTTCATATTGTCGATGCCTTTGATGATTTTGAACACTTTAATTAAGTCACCTCTTAATCTGCGCTGGGTTAAAGGAAATAGATTTAATTCTTTAAGACGCTCTTCGTATGGTTTGTTCTTTAGGCTAGGTATCATTTTGGTAACTCTACGTTGAACTCGTTCTAGCTTGTTTATGTCTTTTTGGTAATAAGGGCACCAGCATTGAACGCAGTATTCCAGAAGAGGGCGGACTAAGGAATTGTAAAGGGTTAGGATTACGTCTTTGGATTTATGCTCAAATGATCTGCCTATAAAGCCAATTATTTTGTTTGTCTTCTTAACAACTTCTGAACATTGTTGACTCGGTTTTAGGTTACTCGATATTGTTACTCCCAGATCGGTTTCTCTGTTTACATTCTTAAGCTGAGTGCCATTCATCGAATAGTTTTCATTCTCATTTAGGTGTCCGATATGTAGTACTTTACATTTATCCGCATTGAAACTCATTTGCCAAATTTGGGCCCAATGTGACAATTTATCTAGATTGTGTTGCATATCGTCAACTTGATCTTTTGAGATCAAGTTGACGATATGCAATCGTCAGCAAATTTTGAGATTGTACAGGTGAGACCCTCATCTATGTCGTTTATGTAAATTAGAAAGAGAATTGGTCCCAGTACCGATCCCTGGGGTACCCCGCTACTTACATTGGTCCATTTAGATGCTTTACCGTTTATGACTACTCTTTGCTTTCTGTCGCTGAGCCAATTTTCTATCCATTTCAACGCACCGTCTTGTATTCCATGCGCTTTTAGTTTTAGCAGTAAACGTTTGAGGGGAACTTTGTCAAAGGCCTTTTGAAAATCAAGGTATATAATATCTACAGCTTTACTCTCATCGTAGAGGTTGAGGATATCGTTGAAGAAGTCTAAGAGGTTTGTTAAACAGGAACGTTTTTTACGAAAGCCGTGTTGAGTATCTTTAAGTATGTTATTTTCCTCTAAGTGATTTACGAGTCTGTCTCTTATTACCGTTTCTAGCATTTTACATACAACTGAGGTTAAGCTAATTGGACGATAGTTACTGGGTAGGGATTTGCTGCCTTTTTTGAATATCGGTGTTACGTTGGCTATCTTCCACTGATCAGGCATAGTTCCAGACTGCAAGGATTTATTGAATAGTAATGTCAGTGGTTTGGAGAGCTCATCCTTAGCTTCCTTTAAAACTCTAGGCGAGATTGTATCAGGTCCAGGCGTTTTATTTACCTTGAGTTTATCTAAACAATTCAATACTTCTCTCTCTGTAACGGTGATATTGCTTAGAACATCTGAATTATCAATCTGAATCGGCGATGGTGTAGGATATCACTGAGGTCTTCTGTTGTAAAAACTGATGCAAAGAAGGTATTGAGGGCATTACTCATTTGTACTTCGTCTTTGGTGTATTCTCCTTTTTCATCGACTAACGGTCCAACAGTTGAAGTAACTACTTTTTTCTTTCTGATATAACTATAGAATTCTTTCGGGTTTGTTTACTTTGATTCGCAATATGTAACTCTTGGTCTTTTTACTTTGCTTAATTACTTTTTGGCTTTGCGTCGTAGCTCTACAAATTTCACCCGTTCTTCGTCATTTTGTGAGGATTTTAATCTATCATTAGCAAAAAAATTTAGCAAGCAGGCAGTTTGAAATATCTTTATTCCACCATTTGGGCTTATTATTATGGCTTGGACGCCGTATTTTCGATGGTATGCAGTCTTGCACTGCTTTTAGGTAAGTGGTTTCGAATAACTTCCAAGATGTATTTATGTCGTTATTGTTAATTAAAAAGCTCCAGTCAGTTTCTTTAAACATAGCTCTAAGTTTATGAAAGTTTGCTTTCTTGAAATTAGGGACTTTTTTCGATGCTACTATTTGGTTCGTTACTAGTAAAGTTTAAAGTGAAAGTTATCGTACGATGGTCGCTGTTACTGAATTCATCACCAACATTCAAATTCTCTATTAATTCTTCTTTTGTTGCAAGTACAATGTCAAGAACGTTATTACCACGGGTCGGTGTTCGAACAAATTGATAAAGCGAACTCTCTTGCAAGTTCGTATACAAGTCATGTCCGGAGTGTGAAGTAAGAGTATCGCCCCACTTGGTCACAGGTAACATCTGCAATTTGTTCATAAATTTCTCGGTCAGTTTGCACTGATTGAGCTGGAGGTCTGTATATTAATGCAAGGATTATTTTTGTACCTTTATTATTCTTTATTAGCACAAAAGATGTGTCGACGTTCACAATTTGAGGTTTTGACAAGAGGGTCGGGTTAAGACTTTCTTTGATATAAAATAAAACGCCACCTCCATTTTTATTTATTCGGCTTTTCTCAAACATTACATAACCGGGAAGTGAATACTCTGCTAAAAAGTCTCTATCTACTGTATTGAGCCAAGATTCTGTTATACCAATCACATCATAATTTTCAGTAAACACTAGTTCCTCTAAATCTGAAAATTTATTGCGTATGCTACGAGCGTTTGCATAGAAAACCTTTAAAGTTGCGGTTTTAGAACTCACAGAACGTTCTTTAATCAAATTTTTGGTTCTGATCGGATCTACATTTACATTCATGGCTGACATCGGTCCTCGGTCGTTATCCCTGGCGGTTTTGAATTTGGGTCGTATTGGTGGAGCTTTATCCAAATTCGCGGTTCTTGACAGATTAGCATTTAATTCCTTCGTAGGTTGCCGCCCTCGCTGTCTTCGGTCCTCCTTCCTGGTTGTCCTGTGCTGAGTCGATTTCTTCTCCGAAAATCCTTTACCGCATCGTTGAGAAGACGCCCAAAACGTGCTGCTCCCACCTGGTTCAGATGAACTCCATCGTCCGAAAACAAATAGTCATCGTAGAGAGAGAGAGAGAGCGAGGGAGAGAGAGAGAGAGCTGGGGAGAGAGGGAAGCAAATGGTGGATTTGCCTAGGAATAGAGATGACTGAAATAAAAGGGGATATGCAGCATAAAAGATGGGGGCGTATGAATCGTGCATTCAAAGAGAAGGGAAATTCACTTCTCACTGATATTAATGCATTCTTTTGAAGAGGAGCATTTTCTCAGAGCATGATACAAAATATATGGTATGGCAATACATGAATTACTGAAATGTTTGTGGACATGCAGTAATGCAAGTAATGGTCACTCTTCTGTAAATCTAAAATGGCTTACTTAAGAATGGGAAAGGGGTGGGACCTTTTTTTTTTTTTTTTTTTTTTTTAATATATGAATTATACAATAGAAGCACTATATGAGGAGGAGCACATTATTGACAACGTTTCAGATGGCTTCTTAGTTACCTGAAGAAGCTATCTGCGAAACGTTATCAATAAAATGGTGTTTCTATTCATTCTATCATCTTTTCAAAGTTATTGCAACATGAAGTATACAGTAGCAACATATCACAAATGATTACATTTACATAAGTCGTAATCAATTTAACTTAGGTAGGACAACGAAAGTATTCCAGAGTTTCTAAATAGTTATATAATATACTCAAAGTGCAAAATGATTCGAGTATAAATATAAACAGTAAATAGAGAGACTGCAGAGGAAGATTAGTACCAGCCGTCGTGATCAAGGGTGACCAGGTGTTACACTAATTGTTGAAAGCATGAACGAGCAAACGAGTGGAGAGGAGGGGAGGATGAGAGGATAAAGAGGAAGGGGTGTAGAGCCTGAGAGGATTACAATAAGATAATAGGCTTTACGAGTGGGAGCTAAGCTAACGGACAGGTAGAGGGAGAGAGAGATGATGATGATGGGGATGACGGAATGTGTCGGTGAAAGGGACGCAAGATGGGGGATCGATAGTATGGGAAGGACATAAGTTCGATGAAAATGGAAATCATATATAGAACAGATGCTAATTGAATTATTGAATTATTGATCGATAGTATGGGGAGGAAATTAGTTCGATGAAAATGGAAAACATGTGTAGAACAGATGCGAATTGAATTATTGAATTATTCATCGATAATATGGGAAGTACATTAGTTCGATGGAAATGGAAAACAAATGTAGAAAATTTGCTAATTGAATCAATAATATTCATATTAAATCTTGATATTGCTTACTTTGGTAATAGGTTAAGTATTATACAAACAAGGTAATTCCCAAGCTTCTTCCAAATACGTACTTTTAACATTAGTACAGGGGATAAATGTGTGATTATAATGCAGATATTATTGAACCCAAATATATAAGATTAAAGGATGCCTAACATTGAATAAATTAAAGGAATGTTAGAACAAAACCAAAACAAAGGAATACCATTATAATATATTTTTGTATTAATTTCACTCCCAACACCAAACACTTCCTAATGAAATTAATGAACGCATGTGTTCCTACCGGGATTAAAGCCTGGGTTACCACATACAGATCTTAAACACTCTAACCATTACACTATCAAGACAGTTATAAGTGCAACACATGACCACGATTGATATCCATTAATCGAATATTGGATATTAATCTAATCACGTATGTACCCAACTGCACTATGAATAGCCTGGTATATATATATTCTATTTTGTATTAATTTCACTCCAACACCAACCACCTCCCAAAGAAATTAATGAAAGAAAGCAAAAAAATGTGATCCACCGGCGTTCGAACCTGGGTTACCACATACAGATCTTGAACACTAACTATTACACCATCAAGGCAGTTAAATGAGGACGTAGGTAAGTTGTCCATCGCACCATACAGAGCAACACAACAACACCAATACCCTCCCAAACAATGTGGTGAAGGGTAACACTGATTAAACATAGGGGGGGGGGGGGACCAAATGGACCTTATATGGCGAAGTGGCCCTCAATGTGTGAACAAAACTAGAGTGGCTGTTGTTATTGCTGGTGGTATGGAGAGTTTGGTGGTAATGATTTCCTTGTTGTCGGGTCCAAGGGGGGGGGGGGGGGGGGGGGGAGAGAGAGAGAGAGAGAGAGAGAGAGAGAGAGAGAGAGAGAGAGAGAGAGAGAGAGAGAGATAGAGAGAGAGAGAGAGAGAGAGAGAGAGAGAGAGAGAGAGAGAGAGAGAGAGAGAGAGACGGAGAGAGAGAGAGAGAGAGAGAGAGAGAGAAAAGGGAGGGAGGGAGGGGGTGGAGGTGCTGATGTTAACTGGTGCTGATTGTGATAGCTCCTAATATTGTGCTAGCTGTTTTGATTGTGGTAGCTAGCTGGTGGTGGTAGTAATTAAGGTACTTTCAGGTGATCGTGGTAGTTGGTATCTTTTCATAAATAGTGCTGATTATGTTAGTTTGATTTGAGTATGGTATATGCTTTCATTGATGTATTCAAGTGCATTGGGGTTTGTAATGGAGGATTAATGTTAAGAACGGAGGGGCATGAGTATGTTATTTTTTTGCTATGTGTATAAAGGAGACAAACGGCAGGTTGCCCCCAGAGCCAAAAGAGTAACAGAGAGCCAAATTCAAGGGACGTTGGGGTCAAAATGCCTGTCCACACGAAGTTAAAGCCGTTTAAGTCATATGATGAAGGCAAGATTGATTGAGGGAGAGAGTTCCAGAGTTCACTTGATTAGTAGAAGAAAAGCTTGTATATATTATGGAAGCTTATGTGAAACTTGGTCACTAACTGGATCACTTGTGACTTTCAGGATGTACAGTAAGGTAGTTGAAATTTGTATATCGATATTTAGCAGAATTATGAGCTAAAATATGGTTGAATTGCATAAATAGATGCATAAAACCAAATTGATCATAGTTTCTGTCTATCAGAAATCTACATTATTATTGCATTGCTCTCCCTTTTATGTATATTTCCATGTCTAAGAAAAAAAAACAAAAAACAGGCAAAGCTGCCTGTATCAGGTATCCTCCCCAAATTGAAAGGGCGATAGACCGCTAAATTCAAGGTACGAATAGAGTAAACAAAAAATGAACTCACGTAGCTTGAAGCAGTTTGAGTCGAAGGATAAAGGAATGATAGATTGAGGTAGGGAGTCCCAAAGTTTAGTTGTTGAGTGAAATAATGACTGGGATATCGGTTCACTCTTGGGTAGAGAGTTAGAGAGAATAGGGCTGGATATGTAGGGTATAAGATTACACATAAGGGTCCTGAAGTTGATCTCGTTATTGATTAAACGATTATGTACATAACCAGC
>CM064487.1:111963489-112045532 GCA_032716605.1 Paralithodes platypus
GTCATCGTAGAGAGAGAGAGAGAGCGAGGGAGAGAGAGAGAGAGCTGGGGAGAGAGGGAAGCAAATGGTGGATTTGCCTAGGAATGGAGATGACTGAAATAAAAGGGGATATGCAGCATAAAAGATGGGGGCGTATGAATCGTGCATTCAAAGAGAAGGGAAATTCACTTCTCACTGATATTAATGCATTCTTTTGAAGAGGAGCATTTTCTCAGAGCATGATACAAAATATATGGTATGGCAATATATGAATTACTGAAATGTTTGTGGACATGCAGTAATGCAAGTAATGGTCACTCTTCTGTAAATCTAAAATGGCTTACTTAAGAATGGGAAAGGGGTGGGACCTTTTTTTTTTTTTTTTTTTTTTTTTTAATATGAATTATACAATAG
Organism: Paralithodes platypus; assembly: GCA_032716605.1. NCBI lineage: Eukaryota > Metazoa > Arthropoda > Malacostraca > Decapoda > Lithodidae > Paralithodes > Paralithodes platypus. The sequence goes on from CM064487.1 coordinate 111,963,883, forward strand.
AAGCACTATATGAGGAGGAGCACATTATTGACAACGTTTCAGATGGCTTCTTAGTTACCTGAAGAAGCTATCTGCGAAACGTTATCAATAAAATGGTGTTTCTATTCATTCTATCATCTTTTCAAAGATATTGCAACATGAAGTATACAGTAGCAACATAGCACAAATGATTACATTTACATAAGTCGTAATCAATTTAACTTAGGTAGGACAACGAAAGTATTCCAGAGTTTCTAAATAGTTATATAATATACTCAAAATGCAAAATGATTCGATATAAATATAAACAGTAAATAGAGAGACTGCAGAGGAAGATTAGTACCAGCCGTCGTGATCAAGGGTGACCAGGTGTTACACTAATTGTTGAAAGCATGAACGAGCAAACGGGTGAGAGGAGGGAGGATCAGAGGATAAAGATGAAGGGGTGTATAGCCTGAGAGGATTACAATAAGATAATAGGCTTTGCGAGTGGGAGCTAAGCTAACGGACAGGTAGAGGGAGAGAGAGATGATGATGATGGGGATGACGGAATGTGTCGGTGAAAGGGACGCAAGATGGGGGATCGATAGTATGGGAAGGACATAAGTTCGATGAAAATGGAAATCATATATAGAACAGATGCTAATTGAATTATTGAATTATTGATCGATAGTATGGGGAGGAAATAGTTCGATGAAAATGGAAAACATGTGTAGAACAGATGCGAATTGAATTATTGAATTATTCATCGATAATATGGGAAGTACATTAGTTCGATGGAAATGGAAAACAAATGTAGAAAATTTGCTAATTGAATCAATAATATTCATATTAAATCTTGATATTGCTTACTTTGGTAATAGGTTAAGTATTATACAAACAAGGTAATTCCGCAGCGCTTCTTCCAAATACGTACTTTTAACATTAGTACAGGGGATAAATGTGTGATTATAATGCAGATATTATTGAACACAAATATATAAGATTAAAGGGATGCCTAACATTGAATAAATTAAGAAATGTTATAACAAAACCAAAACAAAGGAATAACCATTATAATATTTTTGTATTAATTTCACTCCCAACACCAAACACTTCCTAATGAAATTAAAGAACGCATGTGTTCCTACCGGATTAAAGCCTGGGTTACCACATACAGATCTTAAACACTCTAACCATTACACTATCAAGACAGTTATAAGTGCAACACATGACCACGTTGATATCCATTAATCGAATATTGGATATTAATCTAATCACGTATGTACCCAACTGCACTATGAATAGCCTGGTATATATATATTCTATTTTGTATTAATTTCACTCCAACACCAACCACCTCCCAAAGCATTAATGAAAGAAAGCAAAAAATGTGATCCACCGGCGTTCGAACCTGGGTTACCACATACAGATCTTGAACACTAACTATTACACCATCAAGGCAGTTAAATGAGGACGTAGGTAAGTTGTCCATCGCACCATACAGAGCAACACAACAACACCAATACCCTCCCAAACAATGTGGTGAAGGGTAACACTGATTAAACATAGGGGGGGGGGGGGGGGACCAAATGGACCTTATATGGCGAAGTGGCCCTCAATGTGTGAACAAAACTAGAGTGGCTGTTGTTATTGCTGGTGGTATGGAGAGTTTGGTGTAATGATTTCCTTGTTGTCGGTCCAAGGGGGGGGGGGGGGGCGACAGAGAGAGAGAGAGAGAGAGAGAGAGAGAGAGAGAGAGAGAGAGAGAGATAGAGAGAGAGAGAGAGAGAGAGAGAGAGAGAGAGAGAGAGAGAGAGAGAGAGAGAAAGAGAGAGAGAGAGAGAGAGAGAGAGAGAGAGAGAGAGAGAGAGAGAGAGAAAAGGGAGGGAGGGAGGGGGTGGAGGTGCTGATGTTAACTGGTGCTGATTGTGATAGCTCCTAATATTGTGCTAGCTGTTTTGATTGTGGTAGCTAGCTGGTGGTGGTAGTAATTAAGGTACTTTCAGGTGATCGTGGTAGTTGGTATCTTTTCATAAATAGTGCTGATTATGTTAGTTTGATTTGAGTATGGTATATGCTTTCATTGATGTATTCAAGTGCATTGGGGTTTGTAATGGAGGATTAATGTTAAGAACGGAGGGGCATGAGTATGTTATTTTTTTGCTATGTGTATAAAGGAGACAAACGGCAGGTTGCCCCCAGAGCCAAAAGAGTAACAGAGAGCCAAATTCAAGGGACGTTGGGGTCAAAATGCCTGTCCACACGAAGTTAAAGCCGTTTAAGTCATAGGATGAAGGCAAGATTGATTGAGGGAGAGAGTTCCAGAGTTCACTTGATGAGTAGAAGAAAGGCTTGTATATATTATGGAAGCTTATGTGAAACTTGGTCACTAACTGGATCACTTGTGACTTTCAGGATGTACAGTAAGGTAGTTGAAATTTGTATATCGATATTTAGCAGAATTATGAGTTAAAATATGGTTGAATTTCATAAATAGATGCATAAAACCAAATTGATCATAGTTTCTGTCTATCAGAAATCTACATTATTATTGCATTGCTCTCCCTTTTATGTATATTTCCATGTCTAAGAAAAAAAACAAAAAACAGGCAAAGCTGCCTGTATCAGGTATCCTCCCCAAATTGAAAGGGCGATAGACCGCTAAATTCAAGGTACGAGTAGAGTAAACAAAAAATGAACTCACGTAGCTTGAAGCAGTTTGAGTCGAAGGATAAAGGAATGATAGATTGAGGTAGGGAGTCCCAAGGGGAGGTGTGGTGGAGTGGTCTTGCCACTGGCCTGGTAATCCAAAGGTCCTGGGTTCAAATCCCGATGTATCAATGGGAAGATATTATTGGGATGGAATTTGTGCTGTACCTAGTATCAGTGCATTACCACAAGCCCACCGAAACGTCAATAAAATACCCTCATTGTTCCCTGATTAAATAGCACTGTATGAATATTCCCATATTCAAATATGCTATAGGGGTGCCATGCCATGGTGAGTTATCTGCTCAACAGGTGGCGTTGTGTGTGTGTAAGTGTGAGAGTCCGAGTGTAGGGGATGAGACAGTGAAGCACGGGAACGAGGTGGCTTCAGAGATGGGGTCGTTTCGGGCCATGAGTGAGCACCGTGCCTCATGTGAAGGCAAGATGGCAGGTGCTCGTTGTACTCTACGTGCTTCACATGTCTCACTCTCTAGACTGGAACAAGACCTCACGGGCTTCACTGTTCATTGTAAAGCGGTGAATGTTAAGGCTCTCAGCCTATGCCCGAGAGGAAGTAAGTTGGAATATAAAAAAAAAAAAAAAAAAAAAAAAAAAAAAAGTTTAGTTGTTGAGTGAAAGAATGACTGGGATATCGGTCCACTCTTGGGTAGAGAGTTAGAGAGAATAGGGCTGGATATGTAGGGTATAAGATTACACATAAGGGTCCTGAAGTTGATCTCGTTATTGATTAAACGATTAATGTACATAACCAGCAAATTGCAAAAAACACTTGCATATTATAAGAAGATGCGATGCCGCATTTTGTTTTTATTTTCTAGCTATTATTACACGATTTTATTCAGATTAGGAAATGTATATGGAAGTCAGAGAGTTAACTGAGATAGCCTTTACCCTTATAATTCCCACAAATCCTTCCTAAATTGTTTACAATAATCTAATGATAACCATAACAAAATGTCAACATGCGCTATAATCTTCTATGGGGTTAAGGTTGTTTAAAGACCCAATAGATGGTTGGTTTAAAAATACTTCTTGGAAAACAATAAGATTTCGAAGATCTTTCATACATGACATTGGCCTTTCTTATTCAAAATACAAACAACATTCATATCTGAAACAGTCCTTCAGATTTAATTTTTAGAAGTAGTTTTGCATGCATCCTAAAACATTATTGGTCATATGTAAAATCAGAACCTACCTAAGTGGCCAGGGCATGGGGGTAAATTTATCGACCAGGGAAACATTAACCTTTACTTTCAATTAGAGAAGTTCTACACCAATTTGTAACTTAATTATTCACGCGCAAGATACTGCCAAATGATTGGAGAAATTAATTAGCAGGTAATTTCCAGCTCATGAAATATGGCGACATGTGCCGATGGAAAAGTTGAATATATATAATTCCGTGAATTGGAATATCTTTCTTTAAATCGAACGAAAGGGCGCACATAGATGCATGAATCCATATATATATATATACAGTATATCATAATAATTAATATAATACTCCGAGGAATCTCTTGAGGTTCAAATAATCTAAAATAGTTATTGTATGTTTCAAATACAGAAAGCGCATGTACAGTATATATTTAAGCAATTATATGTACATAGTTCTGTTCATTCTACTGTACTTCTCACTTCTCCGCTTGTCCCTCCTCTGTCCAATTGCTCTTCTTTCCTACTTTACTCCAGCCATCTAGTCTGGTATATAAAACATACAGATAGTTATACATATGATGATTATTATTATCATTATTATAAGCATTTGTATGAATATTACTAGTAATTTCATTATTATTTTTGTTCAATAATATTATTATTATTATTGTTGTTATTATTATCAATATTATCATGTATATTAATGCAGCAGTCACATCAACTTAATAACAAAGAAAGTTATTAAAACAGACAATGGCGGGGTGTCAGCTTTATATGAGGAACTGGGCGAGTCCATTATTTAAGACGGATGGCTGTCAGCAGTAAACATATTGCTTCACTATAATTATGTATATATAGACACACACGCTTTGTTGACACATTAGTAATAAACAATTACACAGGCCTTTCATTGCATTAACACACACACACACTCTTTCTCTCTCTCTCTATATATATATGTATATATATATATATATATATATATATATATGTTACTCAGTTACTCAGTTACTTGTTCGTCAAGGGGAATCCACGCAATGCGAGCTAAGCTCATTATTATCGCGCCTCCTTAACTGGGAATGTATTGCGTGAAATGCATGTTAAGTGTTTTTTTTTTATGTATTATTGGAATGGCTGTGGATGTGTGTGTAGTCTGTATTTTAGCCAATTGGCGACATCGGAAACGAAGGCTTAGGGTGGATCTGTATGGTACCATTCTCACTATAGACGGTACCGTCTCGCCCGAAGGCTTAGGTAGCCATCAGCTTAGGTGAACCATATGATACCCATCTCGCCTTGTACCATTTTTGCCAACCCCAGAAGGGACGTCACAACGTCGTCCACTTATTCCAGGTACCTATTTACAGCTAGGTGAACTGAGGCTAACACATGAAAGGAGACAAGCCCAATTTATCTCCGCCCGGCCGGGGATTGAACCCCCGGCCCCTCGTGTGTGAGACGAGAGCTCTACCACTAGGCTACGGGCTGTGTGTGTGTGTGTGTTTGTGTGTGTGTGTGTGGAGGGATAGATAGAGAGAGAAAGAGAGAGAGAGAGAGAGAGAGAGAGAGAGAGAGAGAGAGAGAGAGAGAGAGAGAGAGAGAGAGAGAGTATGTGTTTGAAATAGGAGTTTACACTGCATAATAGAAAATATCTCGTATTGCAGAGTCCTGGATGTGTCTAGATTTTTGTTCTCTCAATGAATGAGCGTAGTATCATAGGGTTGTATACACGACAGAATGAGTACTAGACAACCTAAAATTCCACATAACGAAATAATGTTGAATGTAACCCTGAAATAAAACTCATCTAGTCCTCTTCCATATATCATTATTCAGTTCCCAAATTTTCGCTCGATATAGGAGGGGCATAATTGTTACCACATAATTTAGAAGACGGTCAAAGTCTAATAAGCGGCGTATGGTGGACATATAAAATACATAAATAAATAAATACAATACTGTATAAATGTGTGTGTTAAAGATATCTCCAGTTTACACCACATACCTTACAAGTAGTCTTCGTTCGATACGAATAATTTTTTTTTTTTTAATCTCTGTGTATTAAGAAGGATCTCCTCTCTAGTCTCTGGGAGCACACAAACACACCTACCAAAAACGTATGCCCAAAGTGAACAACAAAATTATGGATCTCTGTGTTAAGGATCACCCGTGTAGTCGCCTGGAGCGCGCGCGCACACACACACACACACACACATACACACCGCCAAATAGGGTCTGTAATCACATGTAATACTGGAGACGACAGCGACCTTATTGACACTTATGACAGGTCGGTGGATCACACACACAGACAACAAACACACACACACACATACGTCATACGAAACTTCATACGTCACTCCAATTCCCAAAACCCCCTCCCCACATTCTCTTAATGAACTCAGACCAAATGCCATAATGCCCATCCCTAGTCTAATCTGTGAGGACTTTGTATTCACCTGGGCTTACTCACAAATCCGTCACTTGATAGATCCCCAACAGTTTGGCAACGTAAAAACCTCCTCCACCACTCACTGTCTTATTAGCTTCCTAGATTATATTTACACAAATCTTGAGAAGAGAAAGACTTCCCTCGCCCTTGCCTTTATTGAATTCAGGAAAGCATTTGACCTTGTTGACCACACCATCATCGTCAACAAGGCCATAAAGTTGGGGCTACATCCTACCCTGGTTGCGTGGTTGACCGACTTCCTAAGTGACAGACGACAAGCAGTGCGATACCAAGGCTTCATCTCCACCTTCCTAGACATCACATGTGGAGTCCCACAGGGCACAAAGATGGGGCCTCTATTGTTCCTCATCTTGATTAATGATGCCCTAAAGGACACCCCATTCCACTGGAAGTACGTGGACGACTCGACAGTCGGCATTACTGTCGATAACACCTCCCCTAACTATGACCCCCTACAAGACATCCTCGACCGTCTTCAAGCCTGGACCACAGACAATCATGTGACTATCAATCATGACAAGACAGTGGTCATGCACATCAACACCTCCATTACCGACGTTCCTCCACCCACTGTCACAATTGGTCCACATCCCCTTCAGCTTGTTGAGTCCACCAAACTCCTCGGAATCACTGTGGACAACAAATTGAACTGGAAGAAACATGTAACTACCACAGTCAGGACCGCCACATACAAGTTGTTTATGCTAAGGCGGTTGAGATCCCTGGGGGCGCTGGAGAATGAGCTGAAGAGGATATATAACACCTTCATACTCCCTAAGCTCACCTACGCCTCTCCCGCCTGGTCCTCCTCTCTAATCCTGACACAACAACGTCAATTGGAGAGAGTGCAGAGGAGGGCATGCAGGATCATCCTGGGTGGCACATATCCAGGGTACTTGGAAGCTCTCACCACCCTTAGCATACCTGCACTTTCAACCCACCACTACAACACACTCAAACAGTTTGCATCTAAGCTGCTTGTTCACCCACGACACAGAAACTTACTTTCACCAGACGCCCCTAGACCAACACGTGCAGCTCGTCACTTCAACACACTCCAACCAATAAGAGCAAGAACTGACAGATATAAAAATAGTCCTATCCCAACCATTGTTAATATTATTAATAATGTGTAATAACGGCCTGTCTCACCATATATACACGCCCACCTTTAATAATGTATGCATAAGTGTGTGCGCGTGTGTGTATTAGAATATAATTATGTATGTATTTGCTTGAGTTTGTTTATGTATATGTGTATATAAGTATATGTGTATCTGTGTATATGTGTATCTATGTATGTACAGTATATGTGTATGTATGTGTGGGTACATGTGTATGTATGTATGCGTTATTTATATATATATATGTGTCTATAGTGTATACTGTTTGTGGTTCGAGCCCGGCTGAGAGTATCAGGTAGAGAAGAGCATATATGCATGTAATGTGCATTTATTTATGTATATGTATGTCTGTGTGTATGTGCTGTCAATAGTTCGAGCCCGGTTGAGAATATAAGGTATATAATATATATATGTACTGTACGTGTATTTGTATAGTCATATGCACATATGTATGTAAATATACGTACATATAAGCGAGAACATATTGCTCACTAGCACAACTTCTGATCATAAATCTATGCATAAGCATTATCTATTATTAAGTGTTTGTGTATCTTCATCCATGTATTTCCACCCTTAACAATAGAACGCCCAGCTTTTCCACATTTCGCCTTCTATCACACACACACACACACACACACACACACACACACACACACGAACGAACACACACACCTACACTAAAGAATGTCCTATATACTACAATTCCCCAAGCTGTCTCTACTGTTTATATCCTTGTTTTGTTCTCTACCGAGGATTAACCTCCCATTGTAGTAGGCTTTACCTGACCCTACCTGTACGGACTTGTATGCCGCACCCTCTTTACCCTTTTCAACTCATCACCTGACCCTACCAAAACAGTTTTTGTATGTATGTATGTTTGTGTGCATACGTGAGCGTTTGTGTATACGGACATGTGCACACTTACTGCATGTTCTTATGTTCTTATATATGTATGTATATGTATGCGTATGTATGTGCGTACGTACGTGTATATGTGTGTTTTGTATATGAGTAAGTAAAATAAATGTGTATATGTACTGTATATCACTTACTCTCATGGTTATTTTATGATAATTTGTATTCTGCACCTGCATCATTATTGTATTTTTTTTTTTTTTTTGTAAACTGAGCTTACCATCTTCATATCTGTACATCTCATGTTCATCCACTAAATTGTAAAATGTGTATTTTCAGCTCATGAGGCTGCCATTCTTTAATAAACCGTTTATTATTATTATTATTATTATTATTACACACAGACAGACACACACACACACACACCGCCAAATAGGGTCTATAATCACATGTAATAATGGAGACGGTAGCTACCTTATTGACACCCTATGACAGGTCGGTGGATCACACACACACACACACACACACACACACACACACACACACACACACCTCCCCGTGGCGTAACTGATAGCGCGTCTGGCTCACAACCAGAAGGTCCCGGGTTCGAGACCTGGGCGGGAAAGAAACATTTGGGCAAGTCTCCTAACGGTGTAGCCTCTGTTCACCTAGCAGTATAAATAGGAACCTGGTATAAGTGGACAAAGTTGTGACGTCCCATCTGGGGTTGGTGATCGGTTACAAGGTGAGATGGGTATTGTACTGGTCAACCTAAGCTACTGGTCAACCTAGGCCTTTGGGTGAGACTGGTACCATAGTGAGAATGGTACCGTACAGATTAACCCTAAGCCTTCGTTTCCAGATGTCGCCAATTGGCTAAAATACAGACTACACACACATCCACAGCCATTCCAATGATACATAAACACTTAACATACATTTCACGCAATACATTCCCAGTTAAGGAGGCGCGATAATAATGAGCTTAGCTCGCATTGCGTGGATTCCCCTTGACGAACAAGCAAGTGAATAACACACAGACACACACGTCAAATACTGTAGGGTCTGTAATCACATGTAATACTGGAGACGGCAGCAACCTTATTGACACTTATGACAGGTCGGTGGATCACACACAAAAACAGACACACACTGACAAATAGGGTCTGTAATCACATGTAATACTGGAGACGGCAGCGACCTTATTGACACTTATGACAGGTCGGTGGATCACACACACAAACAGACACACACTGACAAATAGGGTCTGTAATCACATGTAATACTGGAGACGGCAGCGACCTTATTGACACTTATGACAGGTCGGTGGATCACATACGTACACACACACACACACAGACACACACACATCACCAAATAGGGTCTGTAATCACATGTAATACTGGAGACGGCAGCGACCTTATTGACACTTATGACAGGTCGGTGGATCACACACGTACACACAGACACACACACTATATAGCAATGTCGATGGGCTAATCTCTAAGAAATTAGAACTAACAGACTTACTCAATACTAAGAAACCAGAAATAGTATGTCTCACTGAGACAAAACTAAGAGAGGAACTTGATATAAATCTGCTTGGATGGTCTGAATATAGGATTTGGAGGAGGGACAGAAAACTTCGACATGGAGGTGGAGTGTGCATCCTTACTAGGAAAGATTTGGTTGTGGCTGAGATAAAACTAGAAACTTCAACAGCGGAAGTTTTGGCACTAGAAATTGGTGGAAACGAAAAAAATAGTGGTGATAGTAGCGTATGTACCTCCCAAGACTAAGACATAGAGTAAGGAGGCGCATAGCCTAATGCGTAAGGAAACAATTAGTGTGCTAGAAAATATCTTAGCCTCAAAGGATGAAATAGTCATGTGTGGGGACTTTAACTGCAAGGAAGTGAACTGGGAAGAACTTGAACTCGGAACAGGAGAGGAAAGTTGGGGTTATGAATTTTTAAGTATGGCCATGGAAAATTCTATATATCAACATGTAAAAGAGTCAACAAGAGTAAGGGGAAGTGATCAACCAGCTAGATTGGACCTTCTCTTCACAAGAAGGGAGGAGGAGGTTCAAAGTATTCAGTACCTATGCCCACTAGGAAAAAGCGACCATGCAGTTCTCGACATAGACCTACTATTGAAGCATAATCTAACCAAGGAAAGGGAAAAAGCACAAGGAAAATCACTGAATGTATTCCAGAACCGATTTCGTAGGACTACTGGGATTCTTTCAAGTCACAACATTGGGAACAGGTGTTATCTGAAAGTGAGGTAGACAAAAAACTCAAGGCATTCATGGAGATCTATGATACTGGTATAAAAACTTTTGTCCCAAAGTACATTAATAACAGAAAAAAAGGAAATCGCAAAGAATGGTTTAACCGCGAATGTAGGCAAGCACAGGAAGCAAAAAAGAAAGCCTGGAAAAAGATGAGAAACTGGGATTCGGAAGAAAACAGGCAAAAGTATAAAGAGGAGAGAAACAAATACACAGAAATGAGGAGGAGGTCAGAGGCAAACCATGAGAAAGGGATAGTGGAGAACTATGAAAAGAATCCAAAAATGTTTTTCAAGTTTGTAAACGGCAAAAGGAAGATAAAAGCCACAATCCTAAAGATTAAAAGTGGAAACAGAATCATAGAAGAGGATACAGAAATTGCGGAAGAACTAAATAGAAATTTTGCATCAGTATTTACAAAAGAAGGAGAATTCATTGCACCAGAAACCAATGAGATAGGTACAGAGGAAATGCCGGAAGTCACATTTAACAGAGCAGAGCTCATAGACATAATGAGTAAGGTGGATCCAAACAAAGCCGCCGGACCGGACGGAGTATCAGGCTGGATTATTAAAGAAAATGCCAAGGAACTGAGTATACCATTATATGATATAATGACCAAATCATTGGACACAGGGATAGTACCTACAGAATGGAAAAGAGCAAACATTATTCCTATATTTAAGGGAGGAAGCAGAGATAAACCACTGAACTATAGACCTGTATCACTATTGAGCATCCTCATGAAGATTCTGGAAGGATTAATAAGGGATAAATGGGTGAACTACCTGGAATCCAAAAGATTAATTACTGACCGACAATTTGGATTCAGAGGAGGCAAATCATGTGTCAGCAACTTGTTGAGTTTTTACTCTAGAGTAATAAACACAGTGGACCAGAGGGAAGGATGGGTAGACTGTGCCTACCTAGACTTTAAAAAGGCATTTGACAAAGTTCCACACAAGAGATTGCTGTGGAAATTAAAACATTAGGGAAAGGTAGGAGACAAACTGCTGAAATGGATGGAGAGCTACCTTAGCGGAAGACAGATGAGAACAACAGTAAGGGGGAAATCGTCAAACTGGACTCAAATTACGGGTGGAGTACCACAAGGATCTGTCCTAGCCCCAATCATGTTTTTGATATTTGTAAATGACATACCTGAGGGACTAACAAGCTACATGAGCATGTTTGCGGACGATGCTAAGCTGCTTAAAACGATCAGAACCCAGGAGGATTGCCTTGAGCTCCAAGCAGATTTGCAAAAGATCCATGAATGGAGCATCAAATGGAATATGGAGTTCAATGCAGGGAAATGTAAGACTCTAGAAATGGGTAAAAGCAAGTACAGACCTAGAAAAGATTATAAACTAGGTAACGAAGTGATTCCCAAAGCAGAAAAAGAAAAAGACTTGGGGATAGAATTTAAGGATAACATGTCTCCAGAAAGCCACGTAAATAAGATAGTGAGAGAATCACTAGCACTATTGGCAAATATCAGGATGTCTTTCAATTATCTTAATGAAAACACCATGAAACAAATAATAACGGCAATAATAAGACCCAGGATGGAATATGCATCTGTAGTGTGGTCCCCTCACATGAAGAAACATATCCACAAAATTGAGAGGGTACAGAGAGCAGCTACGAGGATGATCCCAGGTTTGAAAAATTTGGAGTACCAAGAGAGGCTCGAGAGATTGAATCTACCTACACTGGAACAGAGAAGGAAACGAGAACAGCAAATTCAGATGTACAAATGTGTTAGAGGTATTGACAAAATTGACCAAGAAAACTTCATAGAGAGGGATGGAGGTGAGAGAATAAGAGGTCACAGCTACAAACTGAAAGTGCCTAATAGTAAATCTGATTTGAAAAGTAAAAGATTTCCTACCAACTCGATTAGTGGGTGGAACAAATTGCCAGCCGAAGTAGTGTCTGCACCATCAGTGCATAGTTTCAAAGCACGGTATGACAAACATATCTTAGGAGGCGGGAATTAACGAGCATGCTCACTCGCGCAAATACAACTAGTGTAAATACAACTAGTGTAAATACACACATCACCAAATAGGGTCTGTAATCACATGTAATACTGGAGACGGCAGCGACCTAATTGACACTTATGACAGGTCGGTGGATCACACAGACACCCACACACACACACACACACACACACACACACACACACACACACACACCGCCAAATAGGGTCTGTAATCACATGTAATACTGGAGACGGCAGCGACCTTATTGACACTTATGACAGGTCGGTGGATCACGCACACAGACACACACACACACACACAGCAAATAGGGTCTGTAATCACATGTAATACTGGAGACGGCAGCGACCTTATCGACACTTATGACAGGTCGGTGGATCACACACACACACACCGCCAAATAGGGTCTGTAATCACATGTAATACTGGAGACGGCAGCGACCTTATTGACACTTATGACAGGTCAGTGGATCACACACACAGACACACACACACACAACCACACAGACACACACACACCAAATAGGGTCTGTAATCACATGTAATACTGGAGACGGCAGCGACCTTATTGACACTTATGACAGGTCGGTGGATCACACACACACACACACAGACAGACACACACACACACCGCCAAATAGGGTCTGTAATCACATGTAATACTGAGACGGCAGCGACCTTATTGCCACTTATGACAGGTCGGTGGATCACAAACACACACACACACACACACACACCGCCAAATAGGGTCTGTAATCACATGGAATACTGGAGACGGCAGCGACCTTATTGACACTTATGACAGGTCGGTGGTGGTTGTGTGGCATCAATCATGTGTTTCCGATGGCCTGATATAGTCGTCGTTCACACCTCCTGTCATTCCTCCTCCTCCCCTCCCTTGTTTCTCATTTCCTACCTGTGATTCTCATTATACTCTATTACTTAAAATACACGAATATTTGTCCTCCCTCTTTTGTTGATTTATTTATAACTGAAGTAATGGTTCAGGTAGATTGAAATAGATATTCATGATTTGTTTTGTTCCACTCCTCACTTCCATGTTCACCTGTGATTCTGATTTTTATTTATATGCGGATAAGGGAGACAAAAGGGAAAACTGCTGTGACGAGTGCCTCCCCCAGAGTTAACAGTGCCTGGGCCAAAATCAAGGAATTCTAATATTTCAAATACACGATTATTTTTCCTCCCTCTTTGGCTGATTTAATTATAACTAATGTAATGGTACGTTCAGATGGATTGAAATAGATATTACCAACTTGTTTTGCTCCACTCCTCTCACTCCCACCTGTGATTCTGATTATACTTTATTCCTTAATATAGACGAATATTTGTCTTCCCTTTGTTGTTGATTTATAAAGAGCTAACATAATATCCTAGATAGATTGAAGTAGTCATTCACACCTGATGTTATCCCCCCCCCCCTCCCCCCCCAACCCCTTCTTGTTTCGCTCCACTCCTCTCACTTCCATTTGTGAGTTTGATTATGCTCTCTTCCTTAAGGGGACCCAACTCGTCTATTTTTTCTCTTTCTCTCCCTCTCTCTCTCTGGGTTGTATCCATTCGGCCCCATTCAGCCTACTGTTTTAAGACGTTTATCCCCATGCAGGTGTCGATATTCTCCTGGCGAGTGGTAGCGAGCCAGCATATTTGTTAGAGTAAAAAACAGAAAACGACTTTCCATGTTTTTGACAGCAGGCTAAATTTGTACATTTTTCGATAAAACAAATTCTCCGGCGAAGCCGGATTTCTCCGTACAATGCTGGCTCGCTATCGCTCGCCAGGAAGAAATCGACACCTGGGTGGGGATAAACGTCTTAAAACAGTAGGCTGAATGGGGCCGAATGGATACAAGCCAGAAAAAGAGAGAAAGTCAGAAAAAACCCAGGTCATTCCCCATAATATAAGTAACGATGTGTTCTCATTCTGCTGCTGATTTGTTAATATGTAAAATTATGTTTCCAATGGCCTGATATAGTCCTTCCAACCTGATGTCATTGCCTGCCCCTTATTTCGCTCCAGTTTCCCCTCGCTCACCGGTAATTCTAATTATACTGTTGTTCAGCTTAAATTAGGAAAGATTTGTCCTCTTTTAATTGGTTAGTTGGTATTTTCAGACAAGACAAACTTTATATAAGTACCCAAAGTACCCATTTGTTCAATTTAGGTATTTATCAATAAATGCAATATTATGTTATCTACTTGGGGGTCTGTGGGAGTTAAAGGGAATATTGAGATAAATGAGGCAGATGTGAATGCTAGAGGTCTTCGATAAGCTGTATACAATTGTGTTGGCAGGAATAAAACGGATAGAGACTTCAAGTTACTGAAAGTGTTATACATTGTCAATCGATGTGGCCTCACGATCTTAGATAAATGCTGACTTTGGCTGGAAAGTAAGTATTATAGTTTTGGATACAGAGGGCGTCTATCTTAATTAGGACCTTTGTATATTAGGCTATCTTAAAACCCTTTGAACAGTACCAAAGTTTATACTGGAAAAAACAACAACAACAACATAGTTGTACCACACAATAGAGAATGAATTAATAAAACACTTACTGGTTTATCTGAACTTCTGTAAATGGCCCAAATAAATCCTCAATATGATGATCCCGGGTTTTGTATATACTAATGTAATAAATGCGAGTTCAAAAGTACCGATTTTTTTTATATATTACTGTATTGCAATTAAATAGGCATGATTAAATTCAGAGAGAGAGAGAGAGAGAGAGAGAGAGAGAGAGAGAGAGAGAGAGAGAGAGAGAGAGAGAGAGAGAGAGAGAGAGAGAGAGAGAGAGAGAGAGAGAGAGAGAGAGAGAGAGAGAGAGAGAGAGAGAGAGAGAGAGAATATCATGATGCGTATTCTGGTAGTGTTCTGATTGTATGACACCTGCCAGACTGTCCCTTGCTCACTAATCACTTCCTGGGAATACTAATTACGAACGCTGGTGCTTACGTTCTGGGTGTGGTGTCCCGAGTTCGAATCCCGGAAGGACCATATATGCTTTCATTAGTTTATTCAAGTACATTGGGGTTTGTAATTGATGATTAATGTTAAGAACGAGGTGTTACTTATTAATACTAACGAACGCTGGGTCTGTTATGGGGGCTCAGATATTATGTGACGACATTTCTTTACTCTTACCATATTTACCACCACAACGGAAGGTCAGGGGGTAGTAATTTCATCAATTAAGGGAGCTCAGACGGTATTGTGCAGCATAATTTACTGGTTCGGCTCAATGGTTTAAGGAGGGGGTTTAGTTTGCTCTCTAAACCTCCATCAAACTTTAAAAAAAAACACCACAAGACCCCCCTTCGATATAAATTTGTACATTTTTCGGTAGAAAAATGTCCCGGCCGAAGGCCGAATCCTCTTCAAATGCAGGCTCGCTATCGCTGGCCAGGAAAAAAAATCAACCCCTAAATGGCACGAAAGGTCTTAATATTGGCAAATAAATGGGGCAAAAGGTCTGAATATCGCCAAACTAATGGGGCGAATGTCTAAGCATGAGGGAAGAGGAAGACTCGAAAAACCAACAGCCTCCCCTTAATGCACAGTTGACTACCCATGACGTAATGGCCATCATAGTTTGGTTACCATTATGCGATTATTTTCTTCAGGTTATAATCTACACGACATAAATGGGTAAATACGATCAATACACATTCTTAGTAACATGGGTTCTTCTTAAGGGGGGTGACCTGCTTGTTTTATCTCCTCTTCTCTTTTACTCTGGTTTGTATCCATTCGGCCCCATTCAGTCTACTGTTTAAAGACGTTTATCCCCATTAAGGTGTCGATCTCTTCCTGGCGAGCGATAGCGAACCAGCAATATATGAAGAAATCCGGCTTCGCCGGAGAAATTTTTCTATCGAAAAATTTACAAATTAAACCTGTCAACAAATATTTATAAAAATATGCTGGCTCGCGGGAAAAAATCGACTCCTAGATGGGGATAAACGTCTTAAAGCAGTAGGCTGAATGGGGCCGGATGGATACAAGCCAGAGAAAGAGATAACAGGAGAGAAAACAAGCAGGTCACCCCCTTAAATTGCATAAAATCGTCTAATTATAGCCAGAATCAAAAGTAAAAATGGGTTATGGTGCTGAAGGGGTTAACGCCTCCTCATCAGCCAAGAATATCATAACCCACATCATCCTGAGGTAAGCAACATGGCGGCTACACACACAGCTTACCAAAACTCTCTCCCTAACACTGTACTCCTTCACATCCATAAGGTATGCACCATGGCGGCTATACACACACACAGATTACCAAACCCTTTCCCCAACACGTCTGTACTCCTCCTCATCAAGATCACCAAGCTTCTCCCGAACACCGTATTCATAGGGCTCTCACACACACACACACACACACCCACACAGTCTCTCTCCCCCCTTCTCTTTCGCATACACACACACACACTCTCCCTCTCACACACACACATTCTTTATCTCTCTCCCACACACACACACACACACACATTCTCTCTCACATACATACACACACACACACACACACTGATGATCCAGGTGACGCCCCGTAAATCCCGCCCTCTCCACGGTCTCTATATAATTTAGCGTCCATAAGCGTAAGGAGATGAAAACAAACACACACACACACACACATGATGATCCAGGTGTCTTCCCGTAAATCCTGCCCTCTCCACGGTCTATAATTTAGCGTCCATAAGCGTAAGGAGATGAAGCAATCCGTCTTCCGCCTCTCTCTCTGGCCGAGCTATCCGGATCCCCCTCCGGTCATTCCTCCCATACAACGCATTAACCCCTTCAGCACCGGCGACGTCCTTTTAACTTATTCTGGCTACTATTAGACGACTATATGCAATTTAAGAAGAGCCTCCAGAATTTCCCAGGGTTCGAACTATCTTAATTCACACTTTTTACTAACACAGATCATTCCTAAGCTGCATAAATTCGTCTAAATATAGCTAGTATAAAATAAAAAACACATCACCGGTACAGAAGGGGTTAACCCGTTCAGTACCGGTGGCGTCTGTTGTATTTGATTTCAGCTACATATATAGGAGCACTTTATTGACCCAGTGTATATGGAGTGTATATTCATTCTGTCCACGTTTTCTGTATTTACTTGTATCATTATGTATTGTTTGGGAGCAGTGTATTGGCCCAGCGAATAGGGTGTTTATTTTCATTCTGCCAACGTGTCTGAACTTATTTGTATTTAACACATTCAGTACCGGTGACGTCTTTATTATCATGATCTTTACTTATTTACTACACGAAAACAATTGATCAGGCAGCTGATATACAAATCATAAATATATATGATCTCTTGAAATATATATGAATAACATACATTCACAAATGACTAGAAGGATTTTTTGTTTTTAATGTTGCGAGTGAATAAAATGGTGCTTAGCTATGATTACTCCATAAGAAATCTAACTTTGGAATCTAAAATCACCAAACACACTTCTGCAGTTTATGCCGTTTACACAAACATACACGCCACGCAGACAAACAAGCATATTCAGCATGCACAAACGCTCACTTACACACACACACACCTGATCAAAACAATCGAACATGCATCAGACAAACTATCATTTGCATACTCGGTGTGCATTGTGTATTTTCTCTTCATAACCCAGCGACAATGCAAAACAGAACACAATTTATAGGTTATGTACTGAACACCTGTAATCACATCTCTGGCACTTCTGATTGTGTTTTATCTAAGTTGAATATTTTAGGGTAAGAAAAAAGTGTGCTAAACCATTTTCTATTGCTCAATTTTCAGAAAACATCTTAGTAAACGATGATATATTCAAACATTCTGTTTTTTTAATATAATGCAAAAGACACATTTATCTTAGAAATAGTAGAAAGTAGAATAATCCTATAATTCAATAACATTATTAAATATTCATAGCAAGAACATTATATGGTTTTGTAAATGTAATAGGTTGCATGCGTTGATACTGTGTTATTAGGCCTATTAAACTTATACATATACAGTATATACTGTATATATATATATATATATATATATATATATATATATATATATATATATATATATATATATATATATATTAGAGAAAACTACTATCTTTTCAAATGGTTCTTGTGAAAATAACAACTATTCACAGTCTGTTCTGAACTCAAGAACAAAATATAAACATGACTGAATTCAAACCGTTCAAGGTAATGTCACAGGCATAGCTTAATAATGGGCTGCAGTGTCACATGGAGGAATCTTGTCGGCAACAAAACAATTCGTATAATATAGTAATAATTGAATTTATATATTTAACTCCCAACACCAAACACTTTCCAATGAAATTAATGAAATCATGTGATCCTACCGAGAGTCGAACCTGGGTTAGCACATACAGATCTTAAACATTACACCATCAAGACAGTTTAGTAATATTTTTCTAACGTGTATTTTCTCTCTTCCTCAGTACTAATATTGCAGTAAGCATCCGTATAAAGTCATCAGCATAGATTAGCACACTCTCATTACTCTTAAAACATACGATCTCTCCATTACCTAGAATATTATATGCTGTTTTAAATATCATATTGCGATAAACAACTCCGATATCCCCTGTGAACTGCTAAGATGAATACCACCCAGTCTCATTTATCTCTCGATTTTATGATACCGGGATATATCATTTCGCTGATATATTCCGGGATTGGCTTGTAATGATATGGTTTGGATGTGGCTGTATGTATTTGCACTTGCGTGAGTGATGCATACACGAATCTATATATCATCTGGCAGACAATAGGAATAATGGGGCATATATCATGAACATCTGTTTCCTGGGAGCATTATGTGACATCACTACAGGTGTTTCCCAGTCACGAGGTTCGCGATATTGTTTATTCATAGGGACAATATTATGTGATAGTCACTGCTATTTAGTGGAATGGTGGAATTGCTATAGTGGCTACAATAGTATATTAATTATATATAGGCAACAAATATTGTCCATTAACGTATAGAACTCGAGAACAACTAGAGTAATCGAGCTAACATTTCAACCAATTGGGAAAAGTCAGCTAGGGAGCGAATAGGTGAGGAAATAAACAGCCTATTTGTTCTAGCTCTTTTTGGGTTACAGAAGCTAGAGGTCGAGCATTTCGGCTTAATTAAAGTGGCTACTAGTCAAACTGAACGTTTTGACATAAATCTATAAATGTAAACAATTACTTGGACAATTCTAAATAAGTTTGGATTATAAGTGTATATACAAAGTGAACCAGTGGGAAAATGTGAATAATGGTGATTATCGATTATTTTGTTTCATACTGTGGTCTGGGGATCTTTGAGAGGGTTAAATTCCCTTCGCACCCAGCATTTAATTAGTGGCAGCGTGGGATTGGTATTTTATCACAATAATTGAAACGCTATAGCTCGCCAGGACAAAATCGACACCTACTGTAAATGGCACAAAATGTCTTAATATTGGCAAAGCAAAAATGGTGTGAAAGGTCGTCAAACTAATGGGGCGAACGTCTTAAAACCTCAAAACTAATGGGGTTAAGCATGAGGGGGAGAGGGGTGTCCAGACAAAAAATACAAACATATAATAATAAAATATAAAACTCCCCTTTAACACCGTGCAAATAAAACCCGAAAAATATAGTTACTCTCCCTGGGAAAAAAAAAAAAAAAAAAAAAAAAAAAAAAAAAACAGCTGGGTCGTAAATTGGAAGGCCGGGGATAAAACACACACATACACACACGCACGACCGGGGACCACCACCACCACCACCACACCACACCACAATATTTACCTACAGAAAGCAAAGGCAACTCAAATAAAGGCAACACAGGCACACAAACAGTAGGCCAGGCTGATGAACGGGGTGTGTATATGGAAAGAGAGAGAGAGGAAAACGCAAAAAAACACAACTCTCTATAGGGTAACTGTGGTAAATAAATGCAGATTCACATACACACACACACAGACACACACACACGTACATACGCAAACACAAGCAATTTATGACGACATCTACTGCATAATATATTAATAACGTTAAGTGGTTATTTTGCATTGATTTCGGTAAGTTAGGCAGCTAAAATAGGACTTCAGAGGCTATCTACCCTTCTGGATTATTATGTCAGCACACTGTATGTCAATAATAACGTCAGGACTGGAGCCTCTTGTCGATAAATCAAGTCCCTTCATCTCGGTAATTAGGTAAAATAGGAATTCAGAGGCTATAACTAAAACCTGACGATTACTTATTGTATGTGACTGAATTCGCCTAAAAATTTAATTCCAGAACTACTCCACTGAAGAAATGTGTGCAGAAATGTAACAAATGACACATAACAAGTGTTGCAAAATGTATGTATGCTAATTTGAACACGTACACGATTGAACAAACGTATTACGCATAATAAGTGTTGCAGTAGTTTATGTGTTAATTTGAACACATACAAGATTGAAACATTTATGACGCATATTAAGGGGAGACAGACCGTTTTTCTGGACCCCCTTCTCCCTAATGTTTAGCTCCACTAGTTTTGAGATTTTAAGACGTTGGTTCCATTAGTTTAGGGATGTTATGACCTTTCACCCCATTTCTTTGTCAATATTAATTTTAGGAGGAATCGGCCTTTGGCCGGGACATTTTTCTACCGAGAAATGTACAAATATATCTTGAAGGGGGGTCTAGGGGGTGTTTTCTAAGCTTGATGGAGGTCTAGGGAGGAAACTAACAAAATATATGAATAAATGAATTAATAGACCAAACAAACAGCCACTGTCCCCTTAAGTGTTGCAATAGTTTACGTGTGGTAATTTGAACATGTAAGCGAGCGAAATACTTATCACGTGCATCATATTACTTGCTACATATTAAACACACAATTTACCCAGTTTAGTCAAAAATTGCCTCTAAAATCGCCCGGAAAAACCAGCGACGTGTGTATAGGGGGACGGGAACGACCATAACGCACGGGAGAGACAAACGGCGAGCAATAACACAACAAGGGGGGGGGTTCCAACATGTACAATATACAGTATATATTCCAGTCTCGTTAGGTAGAGAGGGAGAATGAGAGAGAGAGAGATATGTACATAGATTTACATAGATTTACACTGGCCACACAGACCTTACGATCCAAACGAGGTGGTCAGGACTTAATTCTAGTAGAGATGACATATCCGATAGAAAAGGAAAGTTGAAGGAAAGGATAGAAAAGAAGAGAGAGAGAGAGAGAGAGAGAGAGAGAGAGAGAGAGAGAGAGAGAGAGAGAGAGAGAGAGAGAGAGAGAGAGAGAGAGAGAGAGAGAGAGTGACCGTGTGTGATTCTCAATGTGAATGAAACATTAAAAACACCCGCAAGACAAAATAAATTTGTACAATTTTCGATATTCCTCCTAGCATTTCATGCTCCCTATCACTCACCAGGAAAACAATCGACACCTGAATGGCAAGAAAGGTCTTAATATTGACAAATAAATGGGGCGAACTATCTTAAAATTGCCAAAGTAATGGGGTGAATGTCTAAAATGTCAAAGCTAATGGGGAAGATGGGGGAGAAAAATGTAAAAAATAACCCTCCCCTTAGATTCGGTAAGCAGAAAAACAAGGGCATGGGTTATGCAGGTATATAATTAAAAACAGTATAATGGGAGTAAGAACTGTAGTAGAATAAAGGGACCCCTGCCGAAGTATAAACAGTATAATGGGAGTAAGAACTGTAGTAGAATAAAGGGACCCCTGCCGAAGGATAAGTCAGAAATAGAGAAATTTGAGTGCGTAGTGTACAAAGGCGAGCTTGTGTTAGGTTATGATCCTGTGGCTGTGAATTTTGGAAATGAGTCTTTGGAGCTGGTGATACCATCCCTGCCGGTGGTGGGGCCGAGGCTGCCACTGTTGCTAGAATTAGGTGTGGCTGGGGGAAGTTCAGAGAACTGATGCCAATCCTGACCATGAAAACTCCCCCTGAAGGGAAAGGTGTATGCCTCATGTGTTAGAAGTGCAATGACGTATGCCTCAGAAACATGGGCCGTTAAAGTAGAGGATGTCAACAGAATGGAGCGTAATGAGATGAGAATGGTGAGATGGATGTGTGGAGCCAGGCTTACAGGATAGAATAACAAATGTTGAACTGAGGAGACGTTTAAGTATAAAGAGTATTAGCGAGGTGATGCGTACAAGTAGACTGGGATGGTATGGACATGTGGAGAGAATGGATTAACAAAATTGGGTGAAAAAATGCAGGTCTGTGATTGTGGAGGGAACTGCAACAAGGGGTGGACCGAGGAAGACCTGGGATCGGACTATACGTGCCGATCTCAAATCCAAGAACTTGACAAGTGAAGCAGCCCTTTTAACAGGGTTGCCTGGAACGCCGCCATTAGGACAAGAGACTGAAACTGCACTTATGTGTGGAACACTCAGTCTTAAAATGTTATGTATGTACAGTATGTATGTATGTATGTATGTATGTAATATTAATTCAACACAAAATCAACTTAATCTTTTAAGGGGGTAGTGCTTGGTTTTTGGCCTATATATTTATCTATTAATTTATTTTTGAGTTTCCTCGCTAGACCTCCATCAAGCTTTAACAAATACACCCTAGACCCCCTTTCAGGATAAATGTGTACATTTTTCGGTAGAAAAATGTCCCGGCCGAAGGCCGATTCCTTCAAAAATGACATGCTCACTATCGCTCACCAGGAAATAATCGACACGTAAATGGCACAAAAGCTCTTAAAATTGACGAAAGAAATAGGCGAAAGGTCTCAGAATCACCAAACTAACGGAACGAACGTATAAAATCCTCAAAACTAATGTGCTAAACATGAGGGAGAAGGAGGTCCAGAAAAAGCGAGTACTGGCCCCATAAACGCATCGACTATACTTTAAAATCATTCATATCTTCTCCATCTCTTACCAATGAAATCCCCAGGTATACTGTAGTTGTATCTCGAACACCATCACGTATACGACACGCTATACATCATACTTTAGATTTCACTCTTTCTATCTGACACAAAGCTACCTCTCTCTCTTTATCTCTCTAAGTCTTCCTTTACTAGTGTTAGTATTCCCACCTTCTCTCTCTCTCTCTTTCTCACTTTTTCTCTTCCTCTCTCTCTCTCTCTCTCTCTAGGTTTTCCTGAAGCAGATTAACTTGCTCATGTAGTAATGTACACCCTATGTGGTGGATTGTGTTCTTTTATTTCATACATTTCATTTTAGTAAGCGTAGTTTCCACATAGCGATTTTGATTAGTTAATTTGACTTTATATTGTCTTCGTCCCAGTTGTGGTTTGTTTAGTTTGCAAGTTTTACATTTTAATTTACTCTCTCTCTCTGTCTCTCTCTAAGTCGTCCTTTACTAGTGTTAGTATTCCCCACCTCTCTTCTCTCTCCTCAATATCAACCTCCATTCACTCATTCAGTTCCTCACTCACTCTCCTCATTGTGGCGAGTGGCCCAATTAACACCTTGAAGTACGCAGGAGCGACCGGTATATCAAGGAGCAATACAAGGGGGCTAGTTCCGTCATACAATACTCCATCAATCTGAGAGAGAGAGAGAGAGAGAGAGAGAGGATGTTCTAATTAGGAAGGACGATATTGCTTTCAGTGATACCGTACTCTCCAGCATTATAAGAGTTAGTTAAAATAGGACTTCAGAGACTATTAACCCTTCTGGATTATTAAACCAACACACTGCAAGTCATGGACTCATTTTAAGAGCATACTAGCGAACTATTTAAATATTCGGACTGAAACATAATCAGAAAAATAAATAACTGTCGATACTACATAACTTAGGAATATACAATGGTAGCATTGAGTGAACAAACAGAAGAGTTCCAGAACAATAAACATTGCTAAGTTCAACTAAACTAAGATATTAAATAATGCACGGAAAACAGAAATAATATAGCTTAAGTAATTTGTTATAACCAAGAAAACAAAAATCACCATAAAAAGAAGGAATAATAAAATTCATCTCGTCTATTTAAAGCAATAGCGACAAAATCACACCGCACTTTCAGCAGGCTATTATTAACATTACAGGACACTAAATGAATAATTAGAACGAATATTATCTTAACATATTCCCTCATCACTGTTCGTTTCGCAGAATAGATATGTAATCTGACAACACAGAGGTACGCCTAAGAATAGATTAGACGACGGAAAAATATGATTTATGCTTAAAATTTTCGGAAATAACGAAGATAATATCCGGTTCTTAGAATTACTAGTGATAGCGCGTATCGATAAGACGTGTAGAACAATCATCGATATCCTGCAAAAAAAAAAAAAATATATATATATATATATACAGTATATATACTAGTTTGGTGACTTACGACCTTTTGTGCCATGTCAGTGTCAATTTTTTCCTGGCGGGCGATAATGAGCCCACGATTTAGGATGCACAAATTGATCTCGAAAGGGAGTCTGGGGGTATTTGTTTTAAGCTTGATGGGAGGAAAAACATAAAATAACAATAAAATACATAACTAAACAAATTAATATACAACTAAATGAATGTCTCCCCTTAGACTGGTGCTTGTACAGTCGCGGTCATAAATACGTAAGTACTTGCTAGTGAAAGAATAAGACGGTGAACGCTAACTAGTGAATCTGATTAATTCAATTTATGTGGCTGGAACAGTTTCTCTAAATAGTTCTCCAGAGTATCATAATTGCCGCTACAAACCATATCCAAAAGCTCCTGTCTCATTATAAAGGACAATTATAATAATTAAATACTAAACCATTCTCGTATGTTGAATGTTTAATGGATGGCGAAAATGTTGTCATAATGTATATCATATCGAATACATTTGCTTCTTGTATTTGATTTTTTATTCTGTTAATAACGTTCTATGTTGCTGAGCTCTAGATGAACACTTACGCAATTTGGTGTTGAAATTTCACGCATTATCCTATTATCGATATAACAAGTCCATCAACGCAGGAAATATTGTATCTGGTCACGATGATTAGGAATATATATATATATATATATATATATATATATATATATATATACTGTATATTAATCAACCTGAAGAATTAATAGGAAATTATACAAATATATAAGTTATTTTATGAAAACCTACAACATTGCTAATAATGGAGAGAATAAACACGGGCAAAACTCAGTAATCAAATACATGTATTATTAAATATAACACTAGTCACTGTTATAATAATTAAACTGACAATACACAATAATCTATATTTTTGCAAAACAAGAGAAAAACAAATATAATAGGCTTTTTTAGGTGTCTTGAATAAGTTTTCCTTTCTTACTCAATCAAATATATTATTAATGAAACAAACTTAATCATCAATGCCCATATCAAATACTACTTGAATTGTAAGATGATGTTCAAAATATAATCCCAAGTTCTATGAAACTCAGCAATTAAATTTAACAGACATGATAAAGACACAGGGTTATGCACGAACACAACCCACCACGGCACAGCAACTTTAAGAAAATAATTGCGAGGATATTCAATAACTCCGAAGACCATGGCAATATTACACTTCATAATATCTGTAAATTATAATTAATTACCTGCCCCACGGCCCGGCCAATTAAGGATCGATACACTATAGTCTGTTCATTTCCTGCTGGCGATAAATGCCCATGTTCTCATCGTGATTATGCCGTCATTACGAAACATTTGTAGTGAAATATGTCTTAAATGATGCAGATAAATAGTATGTATGTATTTATGTATGTATTATACTCATGCACATACCCCATTGCTGGGGGTGGCCGACTTGAGATAGAGTCCGAACAGAAACCGTTAAATTTACAATTCTTAGGGTCCCAGACCACTTTCGCGTTCCCTCGCCTCTTTCTCCGTCTCGTTGAGTAGAAGAATTTTACATAGTAGTTTCACATTTTCCCCTATTAAGTTTCCATAAATCAGCTGCGAAGGGATTAATCTAGATTACGCAGCTATTACGAAATTATTGTAGCGACGTATTAGTCCATTCATTTTAAATAGACCAAAAATCGTGACTTCTAACCTCTGTAATTAATAAATGGCTTGACCAAATGGGCTGTAGTTCTCCACACCTATTCTCTGGCTGACTCTTCCCAAATGGTAGAAATATAATCTGGGTTATTATAGTCGCTTTTGAGTTAGAGGTTAGTGGTAATTTGTTTTACTTAATTATAATGGATAGACTATAGTAAGAGATTCAATTTACCGTCAGCTGGAAAACAAATAATCGACTTAGGCACTCGTTGGCACTGTGGTCGAGTTCACCTTTGCTGGCCTCGACCCAACGCGGCATCGACCTCACAGCCGCTCGACTGCTCTTTAAGCGCAATCCTAAAACATGCGGCTCTCTCCTTCCTTCTTTCCCACTCCAAAATACACAGTGAGGCCGCTTTTCAATGTTTATTAATATAGGCCATATTTCTATGTATTATATTTTTTCACCAACCAACTTCACTTCTAAGCTCAATTAATGATATCAACAAATACATGTGGCACTCCAAGGACTCGAACCCAGGACCACTCACACCGAAATTCCGCGCACTTATGCATTACGCTATCAAGACAGTACATATCTTCACCTAGACATACTAAATAGCTAGATCTACGTTGCTTGCCATTACATACTTGGAGTACGATTAGTCTATTTTCTTTAACCGACATCCATTTCCGTGCCTTTCGTTTGGTAGAGGAAAGGAATCGCTTTTACCACAGGCTTAAGAATACAGCCATCCTCTTCTTTTACTTTCCGCTTCGTCGATCTCGCATTCACTTCACGACACCTTGTACTCTCTTCGTAAAATACATTAACTAACTCTCTCTTTCTCTCTCACCCCCCCCCCCCCCCAATCACCTATTGTTATGATCTCATTCGGTTTGTATGCCACTCTGCCTCGACACCAATCAATCCCCCTACACTTTTCCTCGCATTCGTCTTCCATCTCCCGCACTCTTTATCGACTCCTTCGCATTCTTTATCGACTCCTTCGCACTCTTTATCGACTCCTTCGCACTCTTTATCGACTCCTTCGCACTCTTTATCGACTCCTTCACACTCTTTATCGACTCGTTTGCACTTTTTATCGACTCGTTCACACTCTTCCTCTCTCGCATTACTCTTTCTACTCCACTTCTGGAGCCCACTAATCTGTAATAGTTGACCACTAGCGAGTTTCGTGCCAATTAGGTGTACATTTTTTGTCTGGCGAGCGTTAGCGAGCCTGCAATTTTAAGAGGAAGCAGCCTTAGGCTGGAATATTTGTCTACCGAAAACTGTACACATTTATCTTGAAGTGGGGTCTATTTTTTTTTTTTTTTTTTTAAAGCTTGATAGAGGTCTAGTGAGCAATCTGAAATAAATATATATATACCGGTATTAATAAAAAATAAATAAACAAATAAAAATTGCGTCCCCATAAACAATGTTATACCCGCAGTTATTTTAAGCATGGCAGAGGGTCCACTTCTCTCTTTGCTAAATGGTGTAATCTGCTTTGTTCAATCATTATCCTTTTGAATACTACACTTGTCGCCTTCATATAGCACACAACTGTGGTCGGTAGGCGTTATGATGGCGAAAAGTGCCCTGTCAAGCTGGGAGGATTAGTGAGAGGGTTTTCCCGTAGACTTATGGGTCAAGTTATAGTGGAGAATTTAAAACGTTTTTCTTCTTAACCTCTGCAATACGATGGCGTATTTCTCACTTTATTCTGGATACTATGATACGATTTTAATGTTTTTGCAAGAACAATCAAAGGGATACAATATCGTATTATCATTCTGATTTCCATATATACTTCCTAAGCTTAATAAAGTCGTCTAATGAGAGGCAGAATAATATTAAAAATATGTCATTGGACTAAAAGGAGTATTATTATGTCTATCTACGTAGATTTATCGCATTCTAGGGGGTAATACAAATTTAAGTATATGTTCTTACGAGGATGGAGCTATTTTTTGAGATATGATATGTTTATAGTTATTATCAGAACAAAGAACCTCTTTTCTATTAAATATTGTACTAGATTTTAATTAGGAAACACTAAATGTAGTTGATCAGATTATTAATAATATTGGTAAATCAGTATCGCCTGTTTCTGAGTACCTACTTTAGGACTCTTCATATCCAATTCAGCAAATAGTAATCATGAACAGGAAATCCTCTTAACGTATGCCTAACCTTTATAGTTCGAAACTATACTGAAAAAATTCTATACTTCCAGACAAAAGCGTCCTCGCCAGGGTATATTAGCAACCCACAGTTGTTTCTTTCCTTAAACAACAACGCCAACAATAATAACAACAACAAAACAACAACACCAACAATGACAAGAACATCAACAACACCGACAATGACAACAACAATATAATGGTTCGATTCAGAGGCTATCAAATGAAAGTAGCTTAAAAAGGGTTCCGGAAAAGTGCTCTTGTGAATTCCCGTAAGGTTGTTGTACCATTGTTTGTATGTACCGTCTCTTTGCTTTCCAGCAAGCAGAGATAGGTCCACCGCCGACATTGTTCTCTATCGTCAGTATAACCCCTTCTGTAGCGGCGACGTCTTATTAATTTTATTCTTGCAAAATTGTCATTAGTCTGTACAGGCTACGAAGGAACTATGGTAGTAAAAAAGGATTAAGTGAGATATTTCGAAGCCTGTTAAACATTATTATAATCACCAAACTAATGGGCCGAACGTTTTATAATCTAAAACTAATGGGGCTTAACAAGAGGGAGAAAGGGGTCCAGAAAAACGGCCCATCTCCCCTTAACGTGATGGGTAAAAGCGGAGTTGCTCCTGTATATCAAACGATATCTGCCCAACCAAATCTTCCCCGAGTTAACACACACAGCGACAAACACACCGGGATATTGGGAGTTATATACGCTGTGTACCGCCACCGTGTTCTTCAGAGCCCACAAAGCACGAACTGATGTACATTTAATCTTAGTCCATATACAGCAAGATGTGCTGTAGTTGACCACTTGGGAGTTTCGGGTTAAATAGAAGTTCAAGTTGTAGACATTGAAATTAAGCCGAACTACAATTATAATCCATATTCGACGTGTAAGTATACTAAACCATTTTCAGCGTTATATCAATCGTAAAATCTAATTATTTTTTGTTTGCATGATTTCGGTATTTGCAGCTTCTTCTTCATTAATAGTTAATATTTACTAAAATGATAGTTATAAATATATTTTCACTATAGGACCGTGCTTCTCTAGTATATCAAGGAAGTTGGATAATTATATAGCAACTATTTGGCCCTAATTTTTAAAGGACATCAGGGTTTTAATTAAATAAACATAATTATTGGTCACTCAGCAGTACAAGTTAAAATAATGTTAATCATATCCCTGTGATATAATGTCGCTGGCAAATAAACTCACTTTTACAGAACGTTTTCCCCGGTTTCCGATTTGTTTTTCAATCAGTTAATCTTTTCAGTATAAGTGGAAGCATGACTTAATTTTCGCCTGATTAATATTATACTGCATAGCCATGGTGAAATCGCGTAAGTATTACCAAATTAAGGGGAAATGGATCGTTTTTTTTTACCCCTTTTGTCCCTCGTGTTTAGCCATATTAGTTTCAAGATTTTAAGACGTTCGGCCCATTAGTTTGGCGATTTTAACACCTTTCACCTCATTTCGTTGTCAATTTTAAGACCTTTCGTGCCAGTTAGGTATCGATTTATTCCTAGTGAGCGATAGCGAGCCTGTAATTTTAAGAGAAATCGGCCTTCGACCGGGAATGTTTTCTACCGAAAAATGCACAAACTTATCTTGAAAGGGGGTCTAGGGGTGTTTCTCTAAGCTTGATGGAGGTCTATCTATCTATCTATTGCCTGACGCCGTGATCCCCGAAGGGGTGGCCACGAACGAACCGCCCCCATGCACCTCTGTCCCCAGTCAGTCGACGCCCCTCCCCCCAACCAGCACCGCCTTCGTTCACGTAGTTCCTCACTCCATCCTTCCACCTCATATTCGGTCTACCTCTCCCCCTCTCCCCCTCCACCTCGCTCTCGTACACCCTCTTAGTCATTCTCTCGCTTTCCATACGTTCCATATGGCCGAACCATCTCAAGTTGTTCCTTTTCACACATTCCAGCACATCTACCTCCACACCACACCTCCTTCTTACTTCCTCATTAGTCTGTCTATCCCTCCATGTAACTCCGCACGCACTCCTTAAGTAATTCATTTCCACTGCTCTCACTCTTGGTCTGAGACTCTCAACCAACGTCCATGCTTCGCTTCCGTAAGTCAGTGTCGGGATTACCACACTGTCATGCAAGGACTTCTTCACTTCCATACTGACCACCCTATTTCTTGTTACTGCTTTTAGCGTTCCTACAACCCTCTTCCCCTGTTGTACCCTCTTTGATGGAGGTCTAGTGAGGAAACTAAAAATAATGAATACATTAATTAATAGACCAAAAAAAAAAAAAAATACAAATAAAATAATAATACATACATAAAAAAAGACACTTAAACGGAAGGAATACGGAATACGGAAAGGGTTAATACTGAACATCAAGGAGCAATCAGACGTGAGTGTTGGAGAATAATTTGATAGTCGGGGGTTCCTTTACAACTTATTGATTCCTTGATGTGTTGCCCTTCCCCGTCACTGTTCTCACTCATGGACGGAATCATTCAGGAGGGACATTGGCACTTCAAGAACGACAAACTTATGTTAACTTGCCTATTTTAAATTCGGCCCTTTTGTATGACTCTTTATCGTCGCATGGAATCGTTTATAATGAATTCCGAGCGTAAATGGTAATTAAATTTTAACTCTCCAAAGTTTATGAATACGCAGTGAATATTTGGCCAAACATTCTTCATGATCTAATATATAGGCCTATGGTAAGAAGGTTGTTAAATATTGACACTTATGGGGTTAGTGGTTGTTTTTTGGTCTATTATTTATTTATATATTATTTTTTGTTTCCTTTTCTAGTTTCCTCGCTAGACCTATATCAAGCTTAAGAAATGCGCCCCCTAGACCCCCTTTCAAGATAAATTTGTACATTTTTCAGTTGACAAATGACCCGGCCGAAGGCCGATTTCTCCTAGAATTACAGGCTCGCTATCGATCCCCAGGAAAACATCGACACCTAAATGGCACGAAAGGTCTTTATATTGACTAAGACATGGGGCGAAAGGTCTTAATTTCGCCAAACTAATGGAACGAACGTCCTACAATCTCAATGCTACTGGGACTAAACATGAGGGAGAAAAGCAACTACTTCCCCCTTAATCCTATCAGGGAATAGGCCTATACTAGCACAATAGTTCACAGCATCTTCCAGTCGCTTCACATATGGTGTCTTCAGCCAAAGCTCCTCTGGTGATTGTTTTGCCTGATTTATGACAGCAAAGCGGCAACCTATAGCACACGTGAAACTTTGTTTAACTATATTTGAGGTGAATTGGTTCTTGTATGTACAACTTTAGACTTTATATAAATTTACTAAACTTAACTTGTACCAAGTTAATGATATGTTGTATGCTGTAGATTCATTAATGTGGACTAGCAAAAACAATATGATTGTTTTAAATCCCTGAAATTAACTAACTGCCAATTGTCATACTGTGGCTTAAGGGGGGTCACCGTTTTTGTTTAATCTTACTCTCCTTTTCTCTCTTTCCCTGGCTTGTATCCATTCGGCCCCATTCAGCCAACTGTTTTAAAACGTTTATGCCCATCCAGGTGTCGATTTCTTCCTGGCGAGCGATAGCAAGCCAGCATTGTATGGAGAAATGCGGACTTTTTTTCCATCGAAAAATGTACAAATTTAGCTTGCTGTCAAAACAAATATATATATATATATATATATATATATATATATATATATATATATATATGCTGGCTCGCTACCGCTCGCCAAGAAAATATTGACACTTGGATGAGAGTAAGCGTCTTAAAACAGTAGGATGAATGGGGCCGAATGGATACAAGCCAAAGAGAGAGGGAGAGAAAGAGAAAAAAAGCGAGGTGGGCTCCCTTAAATTAGATGGTTGTATCTAGTTTATTATATACCTCTCTTAGGCAAGAGGCATAATATGAACTCGAAAAGGCAAGGACATCATCCATAAGGAAGAGCGTTATTGAGCGTTTGTATTTTTGTTCTATTGTCTAGATTTTTTTTTTTCATTTAATTTGTAAGAATTTTGTGTTAATCAGTTCAGGAAGCTTGTGACTATGAGACAAAACCATTTATATGAAGGAATTATTTTTGCAATTTAAGATTGATTTTTAGCTTAACAAATACTTAGCGAATTCCAGGAACGAATCTTCCGCTCTAACATTAAATATATGACCAGTTGAATCATAGATTAGCGTAATTAGGTTTTTTCAGTTGACTATGCATGCATGATTTATTATTGTTTGAAAGCTAAAATATTTGTATTCTCTACCAGTGAGTAAGGAACGCATACCGTATTGTGGCTACATACAATAAGACTATATATTTCCCTGCGAAAACACTCATCTCCGTAGGTATCGATTGGTGAGGAAAATATGTTCCCATCACGGTCTTAAAATTGTGAGTGATCTTAAGGGGGAACGGTTTATTTTTTGGTCGATTTCATCATATATTAAATATGTGTTTTTTTTTTTTTTTTTTTAGTTTCTTCCCTAGACCTCTATCAAACTTTAAAAAAACATCCATTAGATCCCCCTTCTATATTATTTGTACATTTTTCGGAAGAAAAATTTCGCAGCCGGAGGCCAGTTCTTCCAACATTATAGGATCACCATCGTTCGCCTGGGTCTTAATATTGGCAAAGAAATGGAGCAAAAGGTCTTAATATCAACAAACTAATTGGGGCAAGCATCTTAAAATCTGAAAACCAATGGGGCTAAACATGAGGAAGAAGTGTTCCCCCCCCCCCCACACACTTCTTCATAAAAACGGCCCATCTCCCCTAAAGTAAAACGAGTCATTATTATTAATTGAAATATGATACCTCTTCACATTATAATGAACTTTGTCTCTGTCGATAACTATAGAATAAAGCCGCCAGTTACCTCATGTTCCTGCTATGGTAATTATGCTAGTATGAAAACGTGAAAATAAGTTAGTAGCAGGTTTCCAAATACAAATATATCTCGGTAAAACAGAACATAAAATGCATGACAACAAAGAAATGTGCCCTGATATATTGCGATCATCCAAAATGCCTGGTTTAATCATGTAACTAATTTCGTAAGAAGAATGGATGATTTTCTGACACTTTGATTGCAGACTTACGAATTACAATATCTCAGTTTCATATATATATATTTTCCATTCATGCCATTATGAAAATCAACCCGCAGCATATTATTCAATACAAGGACATGTCAAATTCTCGACCGATTAAAGATGAATTGATCTAAGTTTCATATCCCGAAATTCCATGAATCGGCATTATGGTAATGGGGGCCTATTTCTGCAAAAACTTCTACTAAAATGTTGCAGATATTTATCGATAATCGGTACCTTTAACATTATGAACAATGGCTATAATACATAAATACATTATGAACAATGGCTATAATACATAAATACACGTACAACATTTCTCTGTTTACATAATAAACAAATTTCTCTGATGGTAATGCTTTCTTCCTCCTCTGGCCTAGTTTCCGGATATATCAATGTACTCCTCCTCCCCAACACCAGAGCAGTATATGTGATGACCTGGTCGTGCTAAACCCTGGGCCTAAACCCGGTAATCCTGTAGTCCATCACCCTGCCTGTCTCACCGCCGGCCGGGAGAGGAGATTTAAGACGATTCACCCTCTTAGCTTGGCGATTATGTAACGTTTTCCCCAATTCAGGTGTTGATTTTTTTACACATAACGTTTCGCCCAATCCAGGTGTTGATTATTATTATTATTTTTGTATTTATTATTTTTATTATTATTATTTTTTTTTTA
Organism: Paralithodes platypus; assembly: GCA_032716605.1. Classification (NCBI taxonomy): domain Eukaryota; kingdom Metazoa; phylum Arthropoda; class Malacostraca; order Decapoda; family Lithodidae; genus Paralithodes; species Paralithodes platypus. The sequence continues at coordinate 111,998,465 of CM064487.1, forward strand.
CTGGGCGATCGGTAGCAAGCATGCAATATAGGAGAAGACAACCTTCGGCTGGGACAATTTCCTACCGAAAAATGAATGCAGTTTGAACGTGGGACTGTGGAGCGTGTTGTAAGCTTGGAGGGGGTCTGGAGGGGTTAGTTAAACTTGAAGGGGGTCGGGGGGCGTTTATTAAGCTTGAAGAGGGTCTGGGGGCGTTTAATAAGCTTGAAGGGGGTCTGGAGGCGTTTCTTAAGCTTGAAGGGGAACTGGGGTGTTTATTAATCTTGAAGGGGGTCTGGGGGCGTTTATTTTATTAAGTTTGAAGGGGATCGAGAGGCGTCTATTAAGCTTGAAAGGGGTCGGGGGGCGTTTATTAAGCTTGAAGGGGGTCGAGGGGCATTTATTAAGCTTGAATGGGTCTGGGTGCATTTATTAAGCTTGAATTAGGGGCGTCGAGGGGCGTTTATTAAGCTTGAAAGGGGTCGAGGGGCCTTTATTAAGCTTGACGGGTATGAGGAGTGCATTTTAAAGCTTTCAAGGGGTCTAGGAAGGCGTTATTTTAGTCTAGAGATCAAACCCGGTAAGCCCATCGTCAATCACCGTGCCTGCCTCACCCCCGGCCTAGAGATGATCCCCGGCAGTAATCACCGTCGCTCATACTTTTTCTGAGGATCATCGGGAACTGGACGATGGAGCCTTCAATTTGTCCACCAGGTATAGTCGTGGAAGAGTCGCTTCGTAAGTTGGGGTTACCTGTCGTTTAACATTATGTCATTTAGGTATATCGTCGATGAGTCGTTTGTAAGTAAAGGTTACCTGGCGTTTAACATGTTATCCTTCAGGTAAAGTCGTTGATTAGTCGTTTGTAAGTCGGGGTTACCTGGGTTTTTTAATATTTTGTTCTTCAGGTAGAGTTTTTGATTAGTTGTTTGTAAGCTGGGATTACCTGGCGTTTAATATTAAATCCAACAGGTAGAGTCATGGAAGAAATGCTTATAAGTTCTTGTCGCTTAGCGGGTTGGTTTACTCACATTTGACTTAATCTGTGAATCTAAAGCAAAGTTCACCATGAGCTTCTTATGTTAATGGTTATGGGGGATCGGAAGCTAAACGACTTTATTCAATATATCGCTCAATCAGGTAGAATTCAGGCATTTATAACTAACTGTTTGGCAATTACACATTGACGATATCAATATATTACGATATTAATTTGCATTGTATAGGTAAGGGGACAAGAGCAAGATAGCTTCATATTTCAGTCAGGTTACTTGCGGAAATATCACCTGAAAATTACGGTTTCCTTTAGTGTAGGGTATTATTTTACGAACGTAAGGATTGTTTAGTAGCCGCACTGTGTAGCACAATATTTCTTTGTATTGTACAGTCTTAGAATTATGGGTTAGAAGACAAATTTAAGTTTTTTCAATCAGATGAGTTCAGGACAAACATCTTTTAAAATTTGCGTACTGGTTTACCCGACTATTGATTATTTAATACTTATATATATGTTTTCAATATGTAGGAACAAGCGCTATAGGAAAGTGCATTGGGTAGAATTCTCGCGAAGACATTCGAAAGTTGCGATTGGCATTTAACGGCATGGTATACTTACCAATTCGGATTAATCAGTAAATCATAAGTAAACGTCAATATCATCTTGTTATTATGTACGTCGGTATTGGGAACAAGAACACTAACCCTCCATTTTTCAATCGGTAGAGCCCCGCAGAATTCGCTCATAAGTTGTATTCTTTTATTCCCTGATGGATTGTTTAGCAATTCCAACCTAAAATACAACACGCCCAGCCATCAATAAGCACTATTCAGGTGAAAAGCGCTAGTTTTCCCACTTAAAAGTTGCGTTTATCTGTCGTTTAGCGGCTTGATTGACCCAAGTATAGACTATATAGTATTCAATTTTAAATATTGAATTTAGAAACAACTTCATGTAAATCAAGAAATGGTAGCTAGATAACCAGCCTTAGTTTATTAGAGTCACAAATGGTAGCTAGATGACCAGCCTTAGTTTATTATAAATGGTAGCTAGATGACCAGCCTTAGTTTATTATAAATGGTAGCTAGATGACCAGCCTTAGTTTATTAGAGTCACAAATGGTAGCTAGATGACCAGCCTTAGTTTATTAGAGTCACAAATGGTAGCTAGATGACCAGCCTTAGTTTATTATAAATGGTAGCTAGATGACCAGCCTTAGTTTATTATAAATGGTAGCTAGATGACCAGCCTTAGTTTATTAGAGTTAGTGGAGTTCGGGGGAAGGTATTTAATTAACCCCTTCCGCCGCGTTGACATTTGTTGTAATTGATTTCAGCTACATTTAGACGATTTCATGGTGCTTAGGAAAGATATATGGCAGCTAAAAGGATTAATTGAGATACCATGTTGCCTTTTCATGGATAAAAATTCCTTCCTAAGCTGAGCAAAATCGTCAAATAGTTGCCAGAATATAGTGAAAAGGTCGTCGCCGGTACAGTATGAGCTAACATTTGCGTATACCTGTTACACAACTATTTGCGTATACCTGTTACACAACTATTTGCGTATACCTGTTACACAACTATTTGGCCTATTCACGGTTGGATAATTCTAATAATTTAAATCCAAACACTTCGGTCTGACCAGGAACTAAATGACCAATTGTTATAATTTTAAACCAGATAAAGTCGCAGCAAAGACAAAAACAAAAACAAAATCTGATGCTTTGTGGTATACTGTACTCAAAATGGATTGCTTAGAAATACCAACAAGAAAGTAATATTATTAGTTTGCTTAAGGGGACAGTGGCTGTTTGTTTGGTCTAATAATTAATTTATTCATATATTTTTTTTAGTTTCATCCCTAGACCTCCACCAAGCTTAGAAAAACACACCCCTAGACCTCCCTTCAAGATAGATTTGTAAATTTTTTCGGTAGAAAATTTTCCCGGCCAAAGGCCGATACCTCCTAAAATTACAGGCTCGCTGTCGCTCGCCAGTAAAAAATCTACACCTAAATGGCACGAAGGGTCCTAATATTGACAAAGAAATGGGGTGAAAGGTCATAAAATCCCCAAACTAATGGAACCAACGTCATAAAATCTCAAAACTAGTGGGCTAAACATTAGGGAGAAGGGGGTCCGGAAAAAACGTCTGTCTCCCCTTAAGACGATAGGGGGTTGAACGAGTGTAAGCCATTTTGTTTTTAATCGGGTAGAATCTCGGAAATATTCGTCAGTAATTCGTTTACCTGTCGGCTACTTGATTGGATTGTTCCGTAAAACAAGCTAACATTCGGCAATAGTTTCTGACATGTAGGTCTCCAACTTATTATTGTTCATGCTGGTACTATAGGTAGAACCAACGAACTTGACAATAATCTTGATCCCTGACCTCTCTGTAACTCAAAAGGGCCTAGAGCAAACTGGCTGTAGATATCCACACCTACTTCCTGGTGGACTCTTCCCAAATGATAGGACCTTCAGCCCGATTGCTTTCATGAATTTCGAGTTATAAGAAGTTTGGAAGGATCTGTGGTAGTATAAAGGCTTAAGTGAGATAGTTCGAAGTCTGTTAAAATGCTGGAGACCCTTTGTAAACTGAATAAAGTTAAAAAGACGTGGCCTGCACAAAGGGGGTTAACAAAGATCTCTAACAATTAAAAGGCCACATGCTATCTCAGCTAATTTTGTTTAGCTACCACAGATCCTTCTTAAACTGCACAAAATCTTCTAAATAGAGCAAGACAAACATTGAAAGGACGTCGCCGGTACAGAAGGGGTTAAGGGGACATGGGCCGGTGTTCTGGACCACTTTCTCCCTCGTGTTTAGCCCCATTAGTTTTCAGATGGTAAGATGTTTGCCCCATTAGTTAGTTAATTTTAAGACCTTTCGCTCCGTTTCTTCGTCAATATTTAGACCTTTCGTGCTATTTAGGTGTCGATTTTTTCCCTGGCGAACGATAGTGAGCCTGTAAAGTTGGAAGAACCGGGCTTCGGCTGGGACATTTTTCTACCGAAAGATTTACAAATTAATCTAGAATGGATGTTTTTTTTTTAAATTTGATGGATGTCTAGGGAGGAAACTAGAAAAAATAATGAATACATGCAAAAATCGCCCAAAACGTGAACCATCCCCCCTTAAGGTTGCGGATAAAAATGACGGGTATAATATAAAGTGTTCTGATCCCGCGAACAGCTTTATCACCGCCGCTGACAGTTCCGTGCACAAGGAGACGCGGAATTACCGGCGTTTAGCGGACGTAATGATATGAGGACTCACGAAATGCACCGCATGTTATTTACCGACATTTCCTCTGGCTAAACGGTGGATCAAATACCAATAGCGTATATTATGCAGTAACCTTTTCTCTCCCGGCGGCGGCTTCTTCTGAATTTTATCCTTGCTATATTTTTATTATGTTATTTACACCCACCAACTTCACATCTAAACTCAATTAATGAAATCAACAAATACATGTGGTACTCCGAGGACTCGAACCCAGGATACTCACATCATCGATATTCCGCGCACTATGCATTACGCTAACAAGACAGTTAAAGGAATATGGACAAGCCTACGATTTATTATGCAGTTTCGAATCCTTAGACGATCTTGTGCTGTTTAAGAAGGATCTGAGGTAGGAAAAAGGTTTATGTGAGATAGTTCGAAGGCTGTTAGTTGCTGGAGGCCCCTTTTAAACTGAATACAATTGTCTAATAGTTGCCAGATTATAATGACATGGACATCACCGGTACTGAACGGGTTAATGGTATGGATCGCCGTGTTTTTTGTGTATGGAAATATTTTGTACGAGTTGATAGGTATAAAATTGCTAAAGCACCTCCTACGTATATATTGCTAAAGCACCTCCTACGTATATATTGAACACATTATCGAAAACATATAGTGGCTCAGCTCAGAATAATTTGAGAACCAGGTTTAACCCTTTCAAGCTCCAAGACACATTTCTGTTTTGTTTTCTGGTAATTATTGGACGATTTTATTCAGATTAGGAAGGGTATATAGAAGTCAGAGGGTTGATTGAGAGAGTCTTTACCATTTTAATACCCACAGATCCTTCCTAAGCTCCATACAATTGTCTAATGATAGCCAAAATAAACTGCTAAAACGCGTCAGAGTTTCAAAGGGTTAAGAATATATGTGATCATGTTGATAACAGATGCTTAGCTAGAATTAGTATGCGGAAATCTGTGTGTGCATAATTATATTCCAATGAATGGATTTCACAACGTTAAGTGTCTCTTCCTCATTTATACATAAATTATATTCACCTCATTCGCAATCTATCAGACTTCACCGTGAAGAGTAAGCAAAGTGAGATGGGATTTGCACCAAATTAAGAAACAGCATTGAGTGACCATTCGAGAAATATACCCAATTGGAAAACTGATGATGGTTTGTATAACACCAGATTACCAACCTATGCATATTGAATTGATATTGTTTTATAAGTTGAAAGTGTTTCCATAAGTCGAGTTCTTCCTTTTAGAATACTAAGCCATCAAGAGAGAGATGAATGAATCATTAAATATTAGATGTGGAAGTACCCCTGAATGAAAACATAAAAGTATTTAGATTTCTAACTTGTTATTCCATACCTACCTGGTATTGCTAATAGTGAACTTTAAGCGGAAATTGTTAAGCAATCCCTTTATGACAAACGCAAACTACAAAACTTGATATATCCGATACTATAGGTAGCGCCAGCGAACTTGACAATAATCTTAAGCTGCACAGAATCGTTTAGATATAGCTAGAATAAATTTAATAAGACGTCGCCGGAACAGAAGCAATAAATATTATGCTACACAACTTGAAACAAATAACCCCCAAAACAGCACGTAATTAAAGCACCTGGATGAACGAATATTCTCTAATCGTATTGGAAAAATTAAAGCTCTTTTATGAAATAATTATATACTCCACATCTAATTAAAATACAATAACATTGACATATAACATAGGTATATATAAAGAGAGGTACACATACTGTATATTTGAGCACCTTTAAAGTGATGAAATAGAACGAAAATAAATTCAGATGCCGGGGCGTCATAACATGGCCTGAGTGCAACACCGCATAAATTGCACGGTCCAAAATTCGAAAATATGAGGGATTTTATTGTTTGCGACTCTACACACAGCCCGCCAGTCAGCTCTCGCGGCATTGATTAAACTCACTCGCACACACACACTCGCTTACACACACTCGCACATACTCACTCACACACACTCACTTACTCGCACACACACACTTACACATATTCACTACCTCACGCACGCACAGAGAAAAATATTGTCTGTCTTAATTAAGGTATTTCATAAACCTACGGACTATGCACATATATTCTTGAGACGGTGTAAAATACCCTGGAAAAGTCGATAAATATATAATCCTTCTAAGATTCAAGGGATTTTAAAGTCCATATATATCAATAGAGAACATATAATATCGATCTGGGATCTTAAAAGACTAATGGTACTGATAGTAAACTTAAATTTATCATTATTATGAACACCTGCGCCGGCGAGTTTTCAACGTTACTAAGAACCTAAGATGATTCCACTCAACAAAACTTAGTAATACATAATATAAACTGTTATTCATTTTAAATTAAAATCATTCGGCCAGACGATTATTTAACATTAAAGACAGGTATTTTTTAGTTCGGTTTATTCACCACATCAGGCAGTCAGAGTACTGAGAGAATTTCAGAATGAATATCTGTTATGACACGAACATACATAATATAATTTAGCTGAAGTCCAGCAGTTAATATAGTATGTTTGATTCATCGACTTCAAATTTGTGCGTCCTTAGTCGAATATCATAACACAAACAAACATTGACGTTTCATCAATACGGAATAATGTATTCTCCTTTCTACAGCCCCTCGTAGTTGTTTACCTTTTTGGCTAACTAAAGTGGAAAGGATTTAAGTAAACATACAGATTACTTCTCACATTACGAAACACTATAGCAAAACTTGATAAATAATCACATGCTCAACACTTTAAGACATTACAATTATAACAAAGCCAGATTGTTTTATTCAGTATGGGTTTGACTCCAGATCATCAGAATTCATGTGTGAAAATGGAGGGAGAATTTTCTACTTCTTAACCGTCATCGGACAATTTAAAGAATTAACTCGAATCTACCAATCTAAAAACCAACCTCGTACTGCCATGTTTTGTATTCAACATAAAAGGGATAATAGTACCTTCACATTCGATAACAAACATACGACCAAAACCCTGCAAACGTTTACAACTTGGAATACACTACTTCGGTAACAAACATACGACCAAAACCCTGCAAACGTTTACAACTTGGAATACACTACTTCGGTAACAAACATACGACCAAAGCCCTGCAAACGTGTACAGCTAGGAATATACCACTTCGGTAACAAAAGACACGATCATAGCCCTGCAAACGTTTACAGATAGGAATACACCACTTCGGTAACAAACACACGATCAAAAACCCTGCAAACGTTTACAACTTGGAGTACACCACTTCGGTAACAAATATACAACCAAACCCTGCACACGTTTACAATTTGGAGTACACCACTTCGGTAACAAAGACACGGCCAAAGCCCTGCAAACGTTTACAACTTGGAGTACAGTCGCGCTAATAAGTGATGTCTCGGCACCAAGTATGTTTTGATCAATAATTGGTATCCGCAATATCTAAGCTTCATATCTTCATATCGAGTGAAATATACAAGCATGTTCCTTAACTTACCCACCCTATTCAACATCTGACAGACATTAATATAGCACAGAGCAAACCAAACGTAATGACAGCAGGGACATGACTTATTAGCGCGATCGTACACCACTTCATCACCTCGTAAGAAGAGCAGCAGCGGCGGAAATATCGATCGTGTTTATATCACTACCGGTATCAAATTTCATAAATGGTGTCATTCAGCGGTGCGGGTGTTATTGGTTCTGTTCAACGCCTCTAGTGGTTACACTTTTTCATTGGTACGGTCGGCCAAATAAGTGATGTCGCGGTACCAAGTTTACTTCGATCAATAATTGGCATCAGCGCTATTTAAGGTTTAATTCATCGTTTCGAGTGAGATATACAAACATGTTCCCATCTTTACACATCCTAGTCAACATCCGACAGACATTAATTAATACAGCACACAGAGATCGAAACGTAATGACAGCAGCGACACGGCTTTTTGGCCAACTGTTCTCAATTTGGGCGCAATAAAATCGTTCTTGCATGATATGAAACAATTCGGAGACCATTTTAGCCTAGTACTTAACCCCTTGAGGATTTTGACGCGTGTTGGGAGTTTATTTTGGCTATTATTAAACATTATTTCGATTATGCAGGGTATTTGCATATCAGGAGGTAAATTGAGCTAGTGTTCACCTCTTTAATTCCTACAGATCTTTCATAATCTGAATAAAGTTATCTAATAATAGCCAAAGTAAACTGTCAAAACATACCATAATCCTTATGATGCATAGCATGTAATTTATTACATGCTATGCATCATAATTCATGTTGCCTCCTTGAGGATTATGGTATGTTTTGACAGTTTACTTTGGTTATTATTAGATGACTTTATTCAGATTATGAAAGATCTGTAGGGATTATAAGAGTGAACACTATCTCAACTAACCCCCTGATATTCAAATACACTTCATAATATAAATAATATCGCTCGAACGTTCCTTGATTTTGTCCCTGTCACTCTTTTAACTCTGGGGGAGGCACTCGTCACAGGCAGTTTTGCCTTTTGTCTCCCTCATCCACATAGAAAAAAAAAAATCTATTATATAGCGCAAAACCTGCACATATTACCTTCTTTGACTTGACGTAGCAATCAGTTGAAGTTCAATATCATTCACACGATCAGAGGAGAAATAATAACGTCGATTAACCCCTTGAGAATATGACGCGTTTTAGCAGTTGAAGTATATTAAGAGGGGGTCACCGGCTTTTGTTTTTATCTTTCTCTCCTTTTCTCTCTTTCCCTGGCTTGTACCCAATCGGTCCCATTCAGCCAACTGTTTTAAGACGTTTATCCCCATCCAGGTGTCGATATCTTTCTGGCGAGCGATAGCGAGCCAGCATTGTATGGAGAAATCCGGCTTCGCCGGAGATATTTTTCTATCAAAATGTTTTCAAATTTAGCTTGCTGTCAAAACAAAAAATATAAATATGCTGGCTCGCTACCGCCAGGAAACTATTGACACCTGGATGGGGTACACGTCTTAAAACAGTAGCCTGAATGGGGCCGAATGAATACAAGCCAAAGAGAGAGGGAGAGAAAGAGAAAAAAAGCGAGGTGGGCTCCCTTATAATGTCATTCACACGATCAGAGGAGAATTAATAACGCCGATTAACAGCTACACCCAATTTATCGCCGGGACTGATGGAGGGGGAGAGGAAGAGTTGAAATACCGAACTAGCATTCCGTCACCTGATAACTCCTCCAATTAATACGCATTATCGGCTGTTATCGGGGCCTGGGGAATGTGGGGACGAATAGCTCAATCCTGTCTCGTCCACACACATACATACACACACATACTCACATGACACACGCCATACACACACATGACACAGACCTAAACACACACATGACACAAACCTAAACACACACACACACACACACATGACACACGCCATACACACACACATACTCACATGACACAAACCTACACGCACACACACAAATGCCAAACTTACACGCACACAAACCTACACACACACACACACACACATACACAATCCTACACACACACTTTCACACTTATGACACGAGGCAGAGTAGCCATTGATAGGGGCAGGAATGTAGATTATCGACAAAGATTATAGAGTTATTTAGTCGGTAAATTTGATACATTGAAGCGGACAAGTTCAATTAAAGCGACGGCATCGACAAGGTCTGTTATAGAAATTTTGTAAAAGATCGGATGCAGCGTATTATATTTTGCTTTTAAGGAATGGTCTATAACATGTAATAAATAGCCTGGGTGAAGAATACCTTACACTAGTTAGTTAGTTGACATAGGACTTCAGAGGCTATCAACCCTATTGGATTATTAAGCCAGCCCACTGTAAGTCAAGAATAACGTCAGCACTGAAGCCTCTGCGAGAACTCCAGTCCCTTATTACTTACGCACTTATATGATAGCTTTAAATAATAGTTTCTGCGTACTTAATGCTATACTAAAACGCTTCCCGTGCATTTCTTCATCGCAAGTGAAGTAAATATATTGCAATAGAAAAAGTGTTTACGCGTTATTCAGTTATCAAGGTTATTTGATCATGTTATATAGTTACTACATATGGAATTCATAGATGTACCATGTGTTTTGATCTACTCATATACAATTTCTAACCTTGTCACGGATTCATTTCGTTATAACTTTCTGTAGACATTTAGATATTTATGTAGCCAGACAGACAGACATACACCGGGCAAGATTCCCAATTGTCCCAGTGCTAATTGTATTTATGCTATTATCGAATAATAAAGTAGAGTAATAACAAACATACACATACTTAACATAACCACGAGTTTGTTCATTTTTGTCTTTTGCATTATTCATTTAAGTGTCTTGATGGTGTAGTGGTTAGAGTGTTTAAAATTATGTGTGTGGTAACCCAAGTTCGAACTCCGGTGGATCACATGCTTTCATTAATTTCGTTGGGAGGTGTTTGGTGTTGTAGTGAAATAGATTATAAGGATTATATATATATATTTGCTAATAGCTTAAATACCAAAAATAAAAGCAACCTTGAGCCGGCTGGAAATTTTGCCGAGTGTATTTGTGATGCTAAACAGAAGGTAGATGGATAGACAAGCCCAGGTACAGTACAAAAAGACAGTGAGATACACACGCGAGCACAAACATGAATACAAACAGACACACTTGGTATAGACAGATGAGAATACAAACATATGAACCATGAATAAATACACTAGACACGAATAGGGTTGTATTGTGCCCGATATAACATCTGTTTTAGGGCTATATTTACTATCGGAATAGTAAACGTTGCCTGGCGTGCATCTGTATTATGTCGTATGTCACCTTCAAGTGTGCAGTATAGTCGCGATCACCAATATTTTGTTCTTGGTCGTTTAGATGCTTATGTTCTGGGGGTGGTGTCCCGAGTTCGAATCCCGGGAGGACCATTTGCTTTCATTAGTTTATTCAAGTACATTTGGTGTTCGTAATTGATGATTAATGTTAAGAACGAGGTGTTACTTATATTATATGTAGAACCTTAAATAGTGTGGAGGACTTTATATTTATGGCAATAAACTTTTATAAAACTTTATAAGTGCATGACTTAGCTTCAAAGTTTGATATAATTTCAGCTGATTGATTGTAAGAACTAACTACTACATAATAAACTACGATCTTACTTAGACCCGCCTAGGGTAAAAAAAAAAAAAAAAAAAAAAAAAAAAAAAATAGACATTGAAGCAACTTTGTTGAGCCCGAAAACTTTCAGTCTTCTACTGTACTTCTCACTTCTCAGCTTGTTCTTCCTCTGTCCAATTACTCTTCTTTCCTATTTTACTCCAGCCATCTGGTCTGGTCTAGCTGGTTATGATATAGTAAATTGTTCATATGAGTTAACTACTGTTTAATTTAATCCTCTCCGTGATCTTTTACGTGGAAACATAATGCGCATGATTGAATTACAAACGTAGTTTCTTACGCATTGGTTAACTCATTTAATTAGTCAAATGGCAATGAAAAGAAACCACACTCGCAATTCATTCATACTAATTTTGCTTTCATACATAAGATCACGAAGAGGAACAAAGCTTATGTAGGCAACTGTACATCAGGATACCTTTCATGATGTGTTGGTGGGAGTTTAATTTTGTATTATATATTTTGTAGTTGTGTTGCAAAATGGATATACTCGTTTGTATTTGTGTTAGCAATCTAATGAAAAAATACACAGTTGCATCCGAAAACTATATACATGATGCTTCATGAAACATATTTACGATTAGCATGCAACTGCTCTCAACCAATGCAAAGATGTTATATATAAAAAATAACAGCAAAATATCAATTAATTAAAACATTAAACAACAGTGGCATATAATTATTGAAGAATCAAATTATCCAGATTTAATTGTATGCTGTATAATGATTGGTAAGTATATCATATGACAACATTATATATGAGAGAGAGAGAGAGAGAGAGAGAGAGAGAGAGAGAGAGAGGAGAGATTACGGAGGACAGGCTAAAAGGAAATATAGGAGATTATACAAATGAGAGAGAGAGAGAGAGAGAGAGAGAGAGAGAGAGAGAGAGAGAGAGAGAGAGAGAGAGAGAGAGAGAGAGAGAGAGAGAGAGAGAGAGAGCGAAGCAAAAGTTAGCACCCTGGAAGTTTATAAGGTCATATAATTACAGTAAAGAAGAGGAGAGGGGCGGGGCCGGTCACGTGATCCTCTCTCTCTCATCTGGCTAAACTCCTCTATATTCCCTTTAGCCTACCCCTCGTAATCTATATCTCCTTCTATCCCTCCCCCCCCCTCTCTCTCTCTCTCATCTGTCTAAACTCCTCTATATTCCCTTTAGCCTACCCTCCGTAATCAATCCCTTCTATCTACCCCCCCCCCCCCTCACTCATCTGTCTAAGCTCTTCTATATTCCCTTTAGCCTACCCTCTGTAATCTATCTCTCCTCTCTCTCTCATCTGGCTAAACTCCTCTATATCCCTTTAGCCTACCCTCTGTAATCTATCTCTCCTTCTCTCTCTCTCATCTGGCTAAACTCCTCCATATCCCTTTAGCCTACCCTCTGTAATCTATCTCTCCTTCTCCCCCCCCCCCCCCTCTCTCTCTCTCTCTTTACCAAGGGAGGTGGTCGACAGTAATTATATTGATACGTTTAAGACAAGACTGGGCGATCATCAAATGAAGATTGGATTAATATGAATTAATCAGTAGGCATGTGTTATTTCCTTTTCAAACTAATTTCTTTCTATACTATATAAAAACTTTCCTTGTGGGCATTTCCTGACCCATAAGGTTACACTTCATCCTATTTTCCGGTACGGCTTTTTAGCCGGAGGGAGCGTAGGGTGGGGAGAGAGCCTTCTACTTTATTGTCCTATTCTTCCACTATAACTGTCCCTGTCTAGTAGTATTAAGGCAGGACCACCTAGTTGGGACCGCAAGGTCTGTCTGGTCTAAGTATCTGTGTAACTCTGTGTAACTCTCCCTCTCTCTCTTTGTTCGGGTGTTCTATGTTCTCTTTATCATTCCATTGCGGGCTGTTATTCTCCCATCTACATACTCGTCACTTACATCCACATTACTCTTATTCTCTCTCTCTCTACCTCTTATTTTTCTTATCCTTTCCATCCACTTTCCCTTACTATCGGCTTTTGCTATCTCTGCTAGAATTAAGCCTTGACCACCTCGTTGGGATCGTTTGGTCTATGTGGCCAGTGTATCCTTGTAAATATTATGATACTTCTATTTGGCTAATTGATATTCGCTGGTTTTTCCTTTGTAGGTGCGATTATAATACCGTACCTTACGCTTTGCCAACACATCAGCTTAATTAACTAGTCAAACTCATAACTGTCCATATACATTTTGGAATTATAAGGAAATTCTGGTTGAGGCATTAAAAGTTGCATAGGAAATTACAGATCTCATCAAACAGATAAGAACATGTAGAAACAATTATATAAAATAATAAAATAATATATATAAACATAAACAATAAGTAAACAATTAAAAACCTGAACAAAAAAAGGAAATCCAGGGATTGGGCCTGAGTATAATTTCATTAATCGATTTTAGGAGTAGAGTTGGTTGGTGGAGAGAACATAATTAATATAGAATAGAATATAAATAGAAAATAAAAATAAATGTAACAAGCCAGTACCCTCCGAGTCAACATCAACCAATCACCCAAACGCAGTGTTCTATGGCGCAAGGGAATGAAAACAAGGAATATTTTCATACAAACAATTAGTATCATACAATTTTCTGGAACTACCGTGGAACATAATTCCAGGGCATCGATTAATATGCATTATCCCAACATATTGACAATTATAATATTTAAAGTTGACTAGAACATGAGAGGTTTAAGGTTGGATTTTTAGTTTGCTCCCTAGATTCCCATCAAACTTAAATAAATACACCCCTTTGAGATAAATATGTACATTTTTCTATATAGAATGTCCCGGCCAAAGGCCGGTTCCAAAAATATTACAGGCTTGCTATATTATCGCTCGCCAGGAAAAAATCGACACCTAATTAGCAATAAAGGTCTTAATATTGACAAAATAATAGGGCGAAAGGTTGTAAAATCGCCAAACTAATGGTGCGAATGTCTTAAAATTTCAAAACTTCGGGCTAGACATGAGGAAGAAGGGAGTCCAGAAAAAACTTAAAGCTCCCCCTAAATGGAAGCAAACAAGAAGCCTATGCTGAAACTGGTCCCTTCATTAAATTGTTATATATATTATAGATTTTATTAGTATTGCTCTGCTTCTAGTGTTAATAAGTAGTTTTTGCTCTATCTGATTATCTTATATCTTAGCGTATTGTGAAATTACGTACCTATTACTTTATACAATATATTTCACTAATGCAGATATTAAACTCTGAGAGTAGACACTTATGATAAAATATTTATATCATAAAATTATTAATCTTCTGAATTTATCTTAATTTCCATCTAGTTCATAAGTTTTCTTTAGATTTATTTCACAAATAGTTTCATTATTTAATCCGTTTCTCTTTAATAAAATATCCCATTATATCTAATCTCTTACACAAATAAAACAGTAATTCATTATAGAAAGGTTGTAGAAACACATACACAATTGCATCTATAAATAATTGAATTTTGTGTTTAATCTCTCGAGTTAGAACAAAATATTAATAATAATACGTTGTGTTTACCATGATTATCAGAAAAACCGAAGCATCTTTGTATACATGCTAATTAAATCACATACAATAAAAAGTGATTGATTAACGCCAGATAAAATGATAAGGAAATCAACTGTATTCAAGCTCTTTACATGCTACTTAACACTTGAAATATACGATGACGCATTCGTTTCTGATTTTTGGCTATTAATAGACGATTTATTCGGATTAGGGAGGGTATATAGAAGTCAGAGGGTTAATAAGATAGTATTTACCCTTTCAATTCCCACATATCAATCATAAGCTGTAGACAATCGTCTAATGATAGCCAGATTAAACTGTTAAAATGCGGCATATTCTTCAAGGAATTAAGTCCATATGGGGGACATATGGGGACAAAAGAATCTAGTTTCCTTTAATGCACAGAAAACCAAATACATTCAATTTTCTAACCGACAGAATCTCACTGACTCCCATATATTTTTTAATGATGTAAATATTCCCACTTCCCCTAGTATTGACATTCTCGGTGTAACATTAACTTGAGCTGGACACATTATGTTAGAAGCATTGCTAAGAATGCCTCTAAAAAACTGGGACTCCTGTACAGAGTTCGAGAATTCTTCACTGACGAGCAGTTGGCCGTGATATATAAAAGTCATGTGCGTTCTCAGATGGATTACTGTTCACCTCTGTGGGGTGGAAGTGGAGTGGTTGCATTGAGGCAGTTGGACAAAATTCAAAATAAAGCTATTAGATTAATCAATAACCCTGCAATCACACAGGACCTTCCTACATTATCCATACGAAGAAACGTTGCATCCCTTGCATTATTCTACAGATATTTTTTCACAGCAATTGTTCCGAGGAACTTGCTTCAATTGTGCCGCCTCTCCACATCTTTCCGCGTAGAACTAGGGCAGCTGAGAGCGCCCATGAATTTACACTTTCTCCTCCACAATGCAGAACTTCTTCAGAATTCATTTATCCCCAGAGCTACTACTCTTTGGAATTCACTTCTCTCGAATTGCTTTCCACAAACTTACAATCTACAAATGTTTAAATCCAGTTGTTACAAACATTTTATGAATGGAGGATGCCTTTAGGCACATGGACCTTTTTGTTTTATCTGTGTTTTTCCTTCCTCCGTTCATTGTCTCTTTAAAAAAAAAAAAAAAAAAAAAAAAAAAAAATATTACAAGGAAATATTAGTGATATGTAAAATAACTAATAAATTAAACGTTTCTTAGTGATAACCTCATACGGTACATTATCAATTACATATAACAACATCTTATCTCAGTATTTATAAATATATAATAAGCTTGCCATGATATGATTATAATTATATGCAAATATAAATTACCGACACACGCATATGTAAATAATTCCCCTGTGTTAAGTTTATTAATATAAGTGAGGATAATAACAACATAAATCAGAGTTTATTAAGGGATCCCACCTCTCTTTTTTTCTAATTCTCTCCCTCTCTCTTTGGCCCCATTCAGCCTACTGTTTTAAAACGTTTACCCCCCACTAGGTGTCAAAATTTTCCTGGTGAGCTGTAGCGAGCCAGCATATGTATAGTTTTGCTATGACAGCTAGCTAAATGTGTAAATTTTTCGATAGAAAAATTTCTCCGGCAAGCCGGATTTCTCCATACAATACTGGCTTGCTATCGCTCGCCAGGAAGAACTCGACACCTGGATGGGGATAAACGTCTTAAAACAGTAGGGTGAATGGGGCCAAATGGATACAAGCCAGAGAAAGAGAGAAAGAGAGAAAAGGAAAGAAAGATAAAAACAAAAACGGTGACCCCCCTCAACGAGCACTCAAGGGGCCACTGGTCCATTGCGACTTATGAAGAGCTTCCGGAGAATAATATACAGGGGAAATACACTTATTTCGTCTATATGACTGTAAATCTTAGTCTTTATCTACTGGATAATGCAATGAAGTTCGTGGTGATATCGTTTATCATTTTAATCTATGTAATTGAATCTAGCATAATTTTAACCGTATTAGTCGATTTTTCTTTTCAGCTTACGGAAGACATGTGGGTCCCAAAGATTTAATGGCAATTTTTTGTACCTCTTTGATTCTCTGCATTTAATTGATAAAGATTAGGCTCAATGGCCAAGCATTGGGAGCTGAGTATAGATCATTCAGCGCCCATTGATTCTTTGAGGTCCTTTCGAAGCTTACACAAATCGTTTAGTGTTAACCAGAATGCAATTACGACAAGCGCCACTATACTGAAGGGATCCATCTGAACTATGAAAGTATTGGAATGTGAAGAAACTGTGACAGTAACTCATTCTTATATAGTCACATTCATGCACTTAATATTACCATTATTATTGTTACTATAACTTTACTTAATATTAATATTATGAGTTATTAAATATATATATTATTATTATTAATATTATTAATATTATTATTATTATTTTATTATAAATGCCATTATATTTATTATTATTGAAAGGATGAATTCGATATTTATGGTGGCGAGATTACATGCAACAAGTAAGCAAGCTTACAAATTTAAATGAATACATTATTGTCTCTAGAAATATGACTGTAATTAAATAAATAAAGAGTACACACGAGTAATATAAAGATCACCAAAGTCATATCGTGTAAATTAGCGGCGATGCAAAAAATCACGAATTCCCAAGTCCTTTTCTTCAACCTCTGTCTCTCACGCAACTGCTAACATGTCACGAACTACCATTTCCGTAGAATACCTAAGTCGCCGACCTTCATAAAAATGCAAAGCTACCCGGTATCACGAATCCTCAAGTCTTTCCCGATATATAGAATCCTGTAGTTTATGTTTATAGGTGTTTTTATATATATGTTTAAATATTTATAGTTCTATGGTTTGAATTTCAGTAGTACCAAACGTATTCCTTAATTTCTTTGATTTAATTTAATTTAATTTGATTTAATTTCTTTGGTTTCATTATGCAAGTTAATTGATGGATTGGTGATAGTACGAATAGCAAAAATAATTCATATATCGAGTGAAGCTCCTGTGCCCCGCGAAATTGCTTAACCCCTTGAGGATTATGACGCATTTTAACAGTATATTCTGGATATCAGTAGACGATTATATACAGCTTCGGAAAGAAATGTGGGAAATAAAAGGTTAACCACTACTTCAGTTAACCCTCTGACTTCCGTATACCTATCCTAATCTGAATAAAATCGTCTAATAATAGCGATAAACAGAACAGAAATGCGTCATCGTATCTTGAAAGGGTTAAGTCTAGAATATCCAAGTTATTACAAATCATCTAAACTGATTGTCATTGTTTTAAATACCAAAGTGCTGTTGAAATAGTTGTAAATGAAAAAAAAAATCCTAAATCAA
Source organism: Paralithodes platypus (assembly GCA_032716605.1). Lineage (NCBI taxonomy): Eukaryota > Metazoa > Arthropoda > Malacostraca > Decapoda > Lithodidae > Paralithodes > Paralithodes platypus. The sequence continues at coordinate 112,016,757 of CM064487.1, forward strand.
GTATACTGTCATCTATCCTGTATGTCTCCCCCATGCATGATATGATTGCCCTTCACATTGCTTCAATAAGCTATTAAAGTGTATTCAAATTAACCTGGCCGAAATCGGTAGCGCTGCCTTTCTATACTTTCTAAACTGCTTGCGTGACACCGCCTGTATTTAATATTGGCTATAGAAATGTATCGTAAGGCAGCGTTATAAATTTATGCCAGGTTAACTTGAATACACTATATACACTAACGAATCTCAGTCTAAAATGTCACGAATTCTTAGGTTCGCTTCGTACTCCAGGCTCACGAATATCGGATGGTGCTAGCCTCAAGGTCGGGTTAGTTATAGTGGTCTCTGCTTGTTTGTCTGCTGCCTGCATGTGTTTTCCCGGCAATTACAGGCACTTAGTTGTCGTATCTCCCTCGGCAGATAGTTGTAGAGATGATAATGTGAGAGGAGCGTGTGTTTTCGTGTAGATAATATTTTGTCTGAAGAGGCTTAATGATAGGAGATAACACTTAAATCTACTTAATTTGGTGTGGAAAGCTCACAGAATATTATATATAGTGCACTGTGTTTTGCAAGATGTCATTAGTGCAAACCAGGCATGATAAAAATAATTACTATTGTATATGCTATTAAAAACTTGTTTTGTTGCATTTGTATATACCCATGTACAAAATGATGCTAGATTACTATATTGTGAATTATTAAATGAACGTGTAATTATAGAATTAATTTTGAACGAGCTATTAGCTTATCAAGTACAATGATATTAATCGTCTTAGCAGTTTTGGATTTGTGCATTTGAATAGTCACCGAACCGTTTTATCAGATAGTAAAATGGTAGCGGATTTTTGTATGGGATCGGACAGCCTCTACCAATTATCGAACAAAGGCATTACGCCCTTTTTCGTGTTTATCCCAGCCATATAATGTAAATCGGACGCACCCAATTGACCAGCGATAATCCACCTGTATAGAGGTGCATGGCGCTGAAGTCCCAAGAAGATTATGACGCATTTTGATTCTGGCTATCATTAAACGATTATATACTGCTTAAGAATGACCAGTAGGAATTAAAAGGGTAAATACTATCTCAATGAACCCTCTAACTTCCATGTACCGTCCTAATATGAATAAAATCATCCAACAATAGCCAGGAAATAGAAAACAAAAGCGTTACCGTATCTTCTAAGGGTTAATGACGTTACCAGCCTTCCGAGCGCCCTTATAAAGAGTTCGGGCCCGGGACAGAGAAATAGATTAATCCCATTTGGACCTTGGTAATCCGTCGGTACACCCATTACGCTTTCTCTCGCCTCGATCGAACTATTTCAACCTTTCCTCAATTTCGACCGGGAATAGGGTCGTATATATATATATATATATATATATATATATATATATATATATATATATATATATTGGAAGGTTCTAATAACTTGTAGGGTCGTATATACATTGGATGGTTAAAATTACCTATATGGTTTTATATTTATTGAAGGGTTCTAATATCATGTAGGGTCGTATATTTATTGAAGGGGTCTAATCAATTGTAGGGTCGTATGCATATTGGAGGGTTCTAATAACTTGTAGTGTCGTAAGTATATTGGAAGGTTCTATTAAAATTTTCCTTTTTCTCGCGGAGTGGGTGGTAATATAAACGACGGAGCTTTAATTAAGGAGGAGAATAAAACACGATCAATCAATTATATGGGAAAGTGGAGCTCCCCCGACCTTACAACCTCTCGATATAATCCCCTTTTAGCCTCATTCTACCTTCCCCGTGGGCACTAAGAAGGTTGGGTACGGCTGATGGAAGGAAGGGAAGGAGAGAGGGGGGTGGGGTGAGGAGGTAGGATAGGGACGGAGATAAGGGTAGAGGGAGAGAGAAAGAGAGAGAGAGAGAGAGAGAGAGAGAAAGAGAGAGAGCGAGAGAGAGATAGATAGATATAGATAGATATATATATATATATATATATATAGAAACATAGATATATACAGTAGATAGATAGATAGATAGATAGATAGATTAGATAGATAGATAGATAGATAGATAGATAGGTAGATAGATAGAGAGAGAGGATGGGTGGGGAGGGACGGGAAGTAGGGAGGGTAATTGGTGGCCCGTCGCCCGCACGCCCACCGCTCGGGTAGAGGTACTCATTATGGGCGTGGGTGAAGAGAGGGCGTAGAAAAGTGTCTAGTGCCTGTTGTCCTATAAATTTATTGCTCCGTGCGATAATATTCCAAGCTCTTAATAATTATGTACTACGGGATTAATATTATCTATGCCGTTGATAAATATATAACTATGATAATGCTTCAAACTCTTAATATGTCCTACAGTAGGTGATTAATATTATCTATGCCGTTGATAAATGTATAACTATTAAACTTATATGGGTTAGTCTAATTCTAAGACTTATCAACATCACGATGAAATATTAGAGAAAGGTGTAGGATTTTTATTAGAAGAAAACCTAAATTCCCGATATCATCTCCATCCAGGTAGTGGTATATAAAAATATCACATACCGGCCATGTTGTTCCCGTAGGCGCAGTGCATCGCCTGAGCCATACTGTTGTAGTAGTCTTGGTGCAGGCCAGTGTGACCCCCCTCGGACCCGTCGTACCAGCGGTTCATGTAGCCTCCCGCCGCCGCCTGCCCCGCCTGGTCCATGCCACTCATATCCATCCTGGTCCACTACTTTCCTTCGCGGTACAGTCAGGGTACAGTTACGTTACAATCAGCACAGGGAACGGGGTCGGGGATGTATGCTTTGGTCGGCACTAGACGGACCGATGTTTCGTGCGCACCTCATGTGGATATCAACAGTCAAAGATGCTCCCCGGACGCCTCTTCCCCCCACTACATGGCGGTGATTTTGTGCAACAGCCAGTCTCTGCACCGACCCTCCTTTTATTAATTACTAATCAATTTTCCTTCCACCTGCAGCTAATCACCCAATCAAGGTCGAGACTTTAGGGGGGGTTTTCCCGGATTGCTAATCGTCACAGCGGGTTACCAGGAGGCAAGGCAACCCAGCGGCACCTCGACACAACTGACGACCGGTCCAAATAGAACACCACTAAGACCCCAAGACTCCAGCCTGGCCGAGCATCGCACACACACACAGCATTTGCGATGTAATCACTTCCTCGGGGGCGGAGTCGAGAGGAGAACGCCCCCTTACCACCCGCCAGCCAGTCGTCGATGAGGATTGGTAGCGGTGCCGCCCCCAATGTACGAAAACGTCACACGCGGCCGGTGCTGCCCTCGCTCTCTCTCCCTCTCTGCCAGCCTGCCTCACACTCCCTGTCTCTCGCACTCCCTGCCAGCCTGCCTCATACTCGTTGCCTGCTGTCTGTTTCTCTGCCTTTCTTTTTCTGCAAGCCTGCCTCATTCACTTCCTCTATCTTTCTCTACCATCCTCCCTCACAGGCTCAGTCTGTTGGCATATCACCCCTCTGTCTTCACTACCCTGCCTCACTCTCCGTCTACCTTCCATTCTGCCAGCCTCAAACCCACTGTCCCACTCTCTCATAATGTCCCTCTTCTTCGCTCTCTCTGCCAACCTGCCTAACACTTCACTCATATTTGACTCTCCCTCAATCAACTAAGTCTACCTCACAACCTGTGTCATAACATCCATGTCTCTTGCACTCTCAACCAGCCTGCCTCACATTCCTCGCCTATCTGTCTCTATCTTTCATTCCTTCTCTGCAACCTGCCTCCACTCTGTCTATCTACCAGTCTGCCAACCTCAAAAACACGTTCTTCACTTCATTCAGCCTGTTTCATTCAGGGAGCCCACCTCGTTTTTTTCTCTCTTTCTCTCCCTCTCACTTTGGCTTGTATCCATTCGGCCCCATTCAGCCTACTGTTTTAAGACGTTCATCCCAACCAGGTGTCGATTTCGTCCTGGCAAGCGATAGCAAGCCAGCATTGCATAGAGAAATCCGGCTTCGCCGACGCTCCCTGCCTCACACCCCCTCCCTGCCTCACACTCCTTCCCTGCCTCACACTCCTTCCCTGCCACACACTCCTTCCCTGCCACACACTCCTTCCCTACCACACACTCCTTCCCTGTCTCACACTCCCTCCCTGCCTCACACTACCTCCCTGCCTCACACTCCTTCCCTGCCACACACTCCTTCTCTGCCACACACTCCTTCCCTGCCTCACACTCCCTCCCTGCCTCACACTCCCTCCCTTCCTCACACTCCTTTCCTGCCACACGCTCCTTCCCTGCCACACACTCCTTCCCTGCCACACACTCCTTCCCTGCCTCACACTCCTTCCCTGCCTCACACTCCCTCCCTGCCTCACACTCCCTCTATGCCTCACACTCCTTACCTGCCTCACACTTCTTCCCTGCCTCACACTCCCTCCCTGCCTCACACTCCCTCCCTGCCTCACACTCCATCCCTGCCACACACTCCTTCCCTGCCACACACTCGCTCCCTGCCTCACACTCCCTCCCTGTCTCACACTCCTTCCCTGCCACACACTTCTTCCCTGCCTCACACTCCTTCCCTGCCACACACTCCTTCCCTGCCTCACAGTCCCTCCCTTACTCACACTCCCTCACACTCCTTCCCTGCCACACACTCCTTCCCTGCCACACGCTCCCTCCCTGCCTCACACTCCCTCCCTGCCTCACACTCCCTCCCTATCACACACTCCCTCCCTTCCTCACACTCCCTCCCGGCCTCACACTCCCTCCCTGTCTCACACTTCCTCCCTTCCTCACACTTCCTCCCTTCCTCACACTTCCTCCTTGCCTCACACTCCCTCCCTACCTCACACTCCCTCCCTGCCTCACATTCCCTCCCTGCCACACACTCCCTCCCTGCTTCACACTCCCTCCCTGCATCACACTCCTTTCTTTCCTCACACTCCCTCCCTGCCTCACACTCCCTCCCTGTCTCACACTCCTTCCCTGCCTCACACTTTTTCCCTGCCTCACACTTTTTCCCTGCCTCACACTCCCTCCCTGCATCACACTCCTTTCTTTCCTCACACTCCCTCCCTGCCACACACTCCTTCCCTGCCTCACACTTCTTCCCTGCCTCACACTCCCTCCCTGCCACACACTCCTTCCTTTCTTCACACTCCCTCCCTGCCTCACACTCCTTGCCTGCCTCACACAACCTCCCTGTCTCACACTTCCTCCCTGCCGCAAACTTCCTCCCTGCCTCACACTTCCCCCTTGCCTCACACTTCCCCCTTGCCTCACACTCCCTCCCTGCCTCACACTCCCTCCCTGCCTCACATTCCTTCCCTGCCACACACTGCCTCACACTCCCTCCCTGCCTCACACTCCTTCCTTGCCTCACACTCCCTCCCTGCCTCACACTCCTTCCCTGCCTCACACTTCTTCCCTGCCTCACACTCCCTCCCTGCCACACACTCCTTCCCTGCCTCACATTACCTCCCTGCCTCACACTCCCTCCCTGCCTCACACTCCCTCCCTGCCTCACACTCCTTCCCTGCCTCACACTCCCTCCCTTCGTCACACTCCCTCCCTGCCTCACACTCCTTCCTTGCTTCACAATCCCTTCCTGCCTCACACTCCCTCTCTTCCTTAAACTCCCTCTCTGCCTCACACTCCCTCCCTGCCTCACACTCCTTCCCTGCCTCACGCTCCCTCCCTGCCTCACACTCCCTCCTTACCTTACACTTCCTCCTTTCCTTACACTCCCTGCCTCATAATCCCTCCCTGCCACACACTTCCTCATTCCCTCACACTCCCTTCCTGCCTCACACTATCTCACTCCCTTACACTCCCCCTTTTCCTCATAATCCCTCACCGCCTTACACTTCCTGATTGTATCACACTTCCAACTTCCTCACACTCCTTTTTCCTCATTGCCTGTTTCCCTCACCTCCTATCATTCTCATACTGGCTAACTGCATCAAACTGTCTACATTTCTCACACTGTCTGCCTTCCTCACACTGTCTACCTTTCTCATAATCCCTACATTCCTCACATTGTCAACCTTTTTCATAATCCCTGCATTCCTCACACTGTCTACCTTCCTCACACTGTCTGCCTTCCTCACACTGTCTACCTTCCTCACACTGTCTGCCTTCCTCACACTGTCTACCTTCCTCACACTGTCGGCCTTCCTCACACTGTCTACCTTCCTCACACTGTCTGCCTTCCTCACACTGTCTACCTTCCTCACACTGTCTACCTTCCTCACACTGTCTGGCTTCCTCACACTGTCTGCCTTCCTCACACTGTCTACCTTCCTCACACTGTCTACCTTCCCTTCCTCACACTGTCTACCTTCCTCACACTGTCTACCTTCCTCACACTATCTGTCTACCTTCCTCACATTGTCTAGTACCTTCCTCACATTGTCTAGTACCTTCCTCACAGTCTACCTTCCTCACACTGTCTACCTTCCTCACGCTGTCTACCTTTCTCACGCTGTCTACCTTCCTCACACTATCTACCTTCCTCACACTGTCTACCTTTCCTTCCTCACACTGTCTACTTTCCTCACACTGTCTACCATCCTCACACTGTCTACCTTGCTCACACTGTCTACCTTCCTCACACTGTCTTCCTTCCTCACACTGTCTTCCTTCCCTTCCTCACACTGTCTACCTTCCTCACACTGTCCACCTTCCTCACACTGTCTTCCTTCCTCACACTGTCTACCTTCCTCACACTGTCTGCCTTCCTCACACTGTCTACCTTCCTCACACTGTCTACCTTCCTCACACAGTCTTCCTTCCCTTCCTCACACTGTCCACCTTCATCACACTGTCTTCCTTCCTCACACTGTCTACCTTCCTCACACTGTCCACCTTCCTCACACTGTCTACCTTTCTCACACTGTCTTCCTTCCTCACACTGTCTACCTTTCTCACACTTCTGCCTTCCTCACACTGTCTACCTTCTTCACAATGTCTACCTTCCTCACACTGTCTACCTTCCCTTCCTCACAGTCTACCTTCCTCACACTGTCTACCATTCTCACACCGTCCGTCTTCCTCACACTGTCTACCTTACTCACACTGTCTACCATCCTCACACTGTCTACCATCCTCACACTGTCTACCTTACTCACACTGTCTACCTTACTCACACTATCTACATCCTCACACTGTCTACCATCCTCACACTGTCTGTCTTCCTCACACTATCTACCTTCCTCACACTGTCTACCTTCCTCACACTATATCTACCTTTCTCACACTGTCTACCATTCTCACACCGTCCGTCTTCCTCACACTGTCTACCTTACTCACACTGTCTACCATCCTCACACTGTCTACCATCCTCACACTGTCTACCTTACTCACACTGTCTACCTTACTCACACTATCTACATCCTCACACTGTCTACCATCCTCACACTGTCTGTCTTCCTCACACTATCTACCTTCCTCACACTGTCTACCTTCCTCACACTATATCTACCTTTCTCACACTATCTACCTTCCTCACACTGTCTGCCTTCCTCACACTGTCTGCCTTCCTCACACTATCTACCTTCCTCACACTATATATACCTTTCTCACACTATCTACCTTCCTCACACTGTCTGCCTTCCTCACATTGTCTACCTTCCTCACACTGTCTATCTTCCTCAAACTGCCTGCCTTCCTTCCTCACACTGTCTGCCTTCCTCACACTGTCGGCCTTCCTCACACTGTCGGCCTTCCTCACACTGTCGGCCTTCCTCACACTGTCTACCTTCCTCACACTGTCGGCCTTCCTCACACTGTCGGCCTTCCTCACACTGTCGGCCTTCCTCACACTGTCAGCCTTCCTCACACTGTCGGCCTTTCTCACACTGCCGGCCTTCCTCACACTGTCTACCTTCCTCACACTGTCTATCTTCCTCACACTGTCTGCCTTCCTCACACTGTCTGCCTTCCTCACACTGTTTGTTTTCCTCACACTGTTTGCTTTCCTCACACTGTTTTTTTCCTCACTGTTTGCTTTCCTCACACTGTCTACTCTCTGTACTCTCTTTTCCTCACGTTGACAGTCTTCCATTAACTGCCTGTCTTCCTCACAGTTACTAGCCTATACCAGCAGTCTTGATCAGCTCAAACAGTCTCTTGCTTAAACAACTTGACCTCCTCTAATAGCCTACTCTCCTCCCTAAATTGTTATCCTCATGATCATTGCCTCAGACTATCTTCCTCGCAAAACCTGTCTGCCTTATAATTTGTGCATGTGTGAACCAAGCTATAAGCTCGGTTCACACCAGCACGAATTAACGTCCCGTCCGTCCCCGACCCCTTAATTCGCCGTGCCTAGGCGGCGTCCTTTTTGTGCATGCATAAAATGGTCCGTGTGGGTCGGGGCAACTGCCAGAAAACGTGTTATTTCGGGACACCCACGGGACATACACGGACACACACGGAAGCTATTCTCTTGGTCGGGGATGGACGGGACGTTAATTTGTGCATGTGTGAACCGAGCTTATCTTTTAATGCATGTCTACCTTATATGACATACTTGCTTGCTTCCTACTGCCTGTTTGCCTTATGCAGCTTGCCTTTCACACACTGTCTGCCTTACTCACACAATAATCTGTCTACCTCATACTACCTGCCTTCCTCAAACTTACTACCTGCCTCATACGGCTTACCTACACCTTGCTGTATGCCTTGCTCAAATTGCCTAATTTTGCCTGCCTTTCACATTCTGCCTACACGCCTCATATTGCGTGCATTCCTGATATTGCCTTACTGTCTCGTGCTGCCTGTCTTCCTCGTTGACTACCTATCTCATACTTTCTCCTAGCTTCATACTGCTTAATCTTTAAATCAAGTAATGCCACTTAAGAAAAACCTCATACAAACCACCTGGGATTCGAACCCTGGATCTTGTGATCAACAGGCGGACTGGGAGCTGCTTCTGTACTTCACTGGTAGGGGGTATCTTGTGTAAAAAATGTCTATGGTTGGATGGATGTCCACCTAGACAGATCCTGGGTAACAGCTGTTGCCAGGTTGCAAGACCTCTTTTGTGGCCAGTGTGGTGTAGTGGTTAGCACGAGTGCCTGTTGATCACAAGGTCCAGTTTTCGAATCCCGGGTGGTTTGTATGAGGTTCATACTGCTTACCTGTCTCATACCGCCTGCCTTCCTCATATCACCAACCCACCTCATACTGCCCGCCTTCCTGATATCGCCTACCTGCCTCATACTGCCTGCCTTCCTCATATCAACTACCCACCTCATACTGCCTGCCTTCCTCATATCACCTACCTTCCTCACACTTCCTGTCTTTCTGCACCTTATTGCCTGCCTGCGTCATACTATGTCACAAAGCTTGCCTCTCTCACATAATCACTCAATGCCTGCCTATCTCTTACTGCACTTCTACCTCATGCTGCCAATGTGTTTCATACAGCCTAATTAGATCATACTGTCTAAATTATTTCTTACTGCCTGTCTAAATTATCCTGCACACCTCACTCTATATGACTAAATTATCCTTAATTGCCTAGTTCTTCTAATTATATTCCAACTTACTTCCTCTCGGGCATAGGCTGAGAGCCTTAACATTCACCGCTTTACAATGAACAGTGAAGCCCGTGAGGTCTTGTTCCAGTCTAGGGAGTGAGACATGTGAAGCACGTAGAGTACAACGAGCACCTGCCATCTTGCCTTCACATGAGGCATGGTGCTCACTCATGGCCCGAAACGACCCCATCTCTGAAGCCATCTCGTTCCCGTGCTTCACTGTCTCACCCCCTACTCTCGGACTCTCACACTTACACACACACAACGCCACCTGTTGAGCAGATAACTCACCAGGCATTGCACCCCTGTAGCATATTTTGAATATGGGAATATTCATACAGTGCTATTTAATCAGGGAACAATGAGGGTATTTTATTGACGTTTCGGTGGGCTTGTGGTAATGCACTGATACTAGGTACAGCACAAATTCCATCCCAATAATATCTTCCCATTGATACATCGGGATTTGAACCCGGGACCTCTGGATTACCAGGCCAGTGGCAAGACCACTCCACCACACCTCCCCTACTATTATTATAACTACTATAGTTATTTTAATCTGGTTCACACATACCAGACTTTTTCACTCTTCCATCAAATTGCATTACACACACACACATACACACTTTCTCACTGACACCCACACACAAACAACCACACATACAAACATCCACACCCACACATAAAATAAACACCTAAACATACAAACACCCACACCTACACACAAACACCCAACCCACACCCACACATACGAACACCCCAACCCACACATAGAATACACACCTAAACATACAAACAACCACACCTACACACAAACACCCAACCCCCACATACAAACATCCACACCCACACATAAACACCCAGACATACAAACACCCACACCTACACACATGCCACACCCACACACTCAAAAACCCAACCCACACCACACCCACACATACAAACATCCACACCAACACCCACACATGTATCCTGACCGAGTTGCACGATATGACCAATGTGGATTAAGGACCGCTGTATGCCGCCACACACCACACTACTGACTACTAGTAAGAGATTTTAGGCCGTATTAATGGTCGTAGTTATAGGTGCCAATTGTGTTTTTATCTGATGCACCATAATGTAAGCTAACCTACACACACACACACACACACACACACACACACACACACACATACATATAACAATAGGCATGTATAAACACTCACATATTAACGCACATATAAATATCTGTTGAAACTACCACACAAATGAAAACACACAAAACAAAAACGCTCATTCACTCTCACTAACTCTCACTCTTACACACACACACACACACATCTCTCTCTTTCTCTCTCCCACCACACGAGACCAGAAAATTGTGCAGAACAATGCCGGCATTATCACGCATAAGCTCTGTCTAACCTCAAAACTGCCCAGAACAGAAAAACAAAATACATATATAAATACAAAATGTAAAATAAAACACATACAGTAGACTAACACGAACAGACAATATTTCTTTCATACTCCCATAATTTAACCCTTTGAAGATTTTGAGGCATTTTGACAGTATATTCTGGCTATCATTAGTGGATTTTATGCAGCTTAGGAAGGATTTGTGAGAATTAATTTGGAAAGCACTTTCAGTTAACCCTCTGACTTCCATACACTACCATTCTTAATCTACACAAAATCGTCTAAGAATAGCAAGAAAATGGAAAATATTTGCGTCATCGGATCTTGAAAGGGTTAAACACAAATATTTATCTAGTTGATGCACACAACAACTCGAATAAAACATACATTAATAGACATACAGACTCGCATGTAGACTATAACTCTCTCTCTTTCACAATAGAAACAAAACCATCACCAGAAAGAACAACAAAACCAACAATGCCACCAACAACAACAACTACACGACCACCTTCTCTAACAAACCCAACACTATGACAATAATATTAACCCTTTGAATACTAGCGACGTGTGGTATATTGCATTGTAGCTATATTTGAATACCAGCGACGTGTGGTATATTGCATTGTAGCTATATTTGAATACCAGCGACGTGTGGTATATTGCATTGTAGCTATATTTGAATACCAGCGACGTGTGGTATATTGCATTGTAGCTATATTTGAATACCAGCGACGTGTGGTATATTGCATTGTAGCTATATTTGAATACCAGCGACGTGTGGTATATTGCATTGTAGCTATATTTGAATACCAGCGACGTGTGGTATATTGCATTGTAGCTATATTTGAATACCAGCGACGTGTGGTATATTGCATTGTAGCTATATTTGAATACCAGCGACGTGTGGTATATTGCATTGTAGCTATATTTGAATACCAGCGACGTGTGGTATATTGCATTGTAGCTATATTTGAATACCAGCGACGTGTGGTATATTGCATTGTAGCTATATTTGAATACCAGCGACGTGTGGTATATTGCATTGTAGCTATATTTAGACGATATTGTTCAGCTTATGAAGGATCTGTAGTAGTTACAAGGGTTAGTTGGGATAGTTTGAAGCTTTACTATTGCTAGAGGTTTTTCCTAAATAGAAAATAATCGTCTAATTGTCAGAATATACTGAAAAGGATGTCACCGGTACTGAACGGGTTAACAACATCCACAACAGTAACATCACCAACCACAGCACAACCACCGCCAACACCACCGTTAGCGACAGCAAAAATAACATTGACAACACCACCACCAATAATAACACTACCAACAACAACGTCACCATCACCAACAACAACAAAAACACCACCATTAACACCAACAACAATAACAACATCAAAACTAACATTGACAACACCACCACCAATAACAATATTAACACTACCAACGACAACAACAACAACGTTACCATCACCAACAACAACAACACCGCCACTAACAACAACAACAACAACAACAATAATAACAAACATTACATTGACAACACCACCACCAATAACAATATTAACATTACCAACAACAACAACACCAACAACGTCACCATCACCAACAACATCACACATTACAATGACAACACCATCACCAATAACAATATTAACACTACCAACAACGTCACCATTACCAACAACAAAAACACTGCCACTAACAACAACAACAACAACAACCATTACATTGACAACACCACTACCAATAACAATATTAACGCTACCAACAACAATAACAACAACAACGTCACCATCACCAACAACAAAAACACCGTCACTAACAACAACAGAAACAAATTATATTGACAACACCACCACCAATAACAATACTAACACTACCAACAACAACTCTACCAACAACAATAACGTCACCATCACCACCACCACCACCAACAACACCAATGGCATCAACAACACCGCCACCAGCACCATTAACAACTACATCACCAGATCTAAACAACAGCAAAATTATTTAATTTATCCCCAGAAATTCTATCGCTGGAATTCATTTCCTTGCGAATGTTTTCCACAAATGTACAACCTGCATTAGTTTAAGTCCAATTGTTACAAACATTTTATGAATGAAGGGTGCTTTTAGACACATGGACCTTTCCTGTTTTGCCTTTGTTTATCCTTCCTCTATTTATTGTATCTTATGGGGAGATGGGTCGTTTTTCTGGTCCCCCTTCTTCCTCATGTTTAGCCCCATTGGTTTTCAGATTTTATGACATTCGGCTCATTAGTTTGGCAATTTTAAGGCTTTTTACCCCATTTCTTCGTCAATATTAAGACTTTTAGTGTCTTTTAGGTGGCGATTTTATCCTGGCGAGCGATAGCGAGCATGTAATTTAAGAGGAACCGGCATTCGGCCGGGACATTTATCTATTGAAAATAAATACATAAATAAATAAGGGGGGGGGGGGGTCTAGGGAGTGTTTTTTATTTAAGCTTGATGAAGGTCTAGCGAGAAAACTAAACAACATAAAAGACTATATAAATAAATAGACACAACATCATATCCACAGTCCCCTTAAATGAAACAATACATACATACATACATACATACATTGGTTTAACGTAATTTTTCCATTACATGCATTGTAACGGCACCAATCCGCACCCCACCAGCCTCGCCAGTGCCATACCAAGACAGTGCTAAGATAAAGACGTTATTGTCTAGTAATGGCCGCTGTTGATCCACAAGTCTATCGCCATCCCCCCTATTAGTCGCCTTGTACGACACGCAGTAGGATGCGTGAGGCATTTTCTTTTTTTCCTCCACCATTAGATGAAGGCCCCCTTACCCCCTGGGGGTAACAACAACAACAACATCAACAAACACCAATACACCAAATCAACAACAACAACGACACCAACAACAACAACAAACACCAATACAACAAAACAACAACAACAACAACAACAACACTAACAACAACAACAACATCAACAAACATCAATACTAATACCAACACCACCAACAAAAATAGAGAGGCAGGTCAGGCTGCTTGGGTGGGGAGGGGGGGGGGGGAGGTTGAAGAGAGGGCAGGATATGGTCCAATGAATACCACCGTACTCAACTGCTAACAAATTTTAGGAAACAACCTAACCTAACACACACATACACACTTCCTATAGTAGCATAGTAATTTACCATCAGCTAGAAAAAATAGGCAATAACAACAACGAGGGAATCGGGTCAGGCGGGGGAGTTGAACTGCGTAGAGGCTCACGCACATACAACACCAAACTTATCTAGAAACATACATATCCACACACAAACAGAAAACATACGGAAAACACTATTAATACATTTTAAAACACATCATAATTTGTATTCTAATACATTTTTAAACCCTTTCATTCTGCTGCATCCTAACCAATCCCTGCCTAAACTACAATATATGACCCATTTACAATTATTCAACTGAACCCAACTCTACATAGCCTCGTTTAAGAGGGATGGTTGCTTTTTCTGGACCCCCTATTCCCTTGTGTTTAGCCCCATTAGTTTGGCAATTTCATGAAGTTCTGCCCATTAGTTTGGCGATTTTAAGACCTTTCGCCCAATTTCTTTGTCAATATTGAGACTTTTCGTGTCATTTAGGTGTCCATTTTTTCATGGCGACCGATAGCGAGCCTGTAATTTAAGAGAAAAAGGCCTTAGGCAGTGACGTTTTTCTATCGAAAAATGTACAAATTGATCTTGAAGGAGGGTCTTGGGCAGGTGTTTTCTTAAGCTTGATGGAGGTCTAGGGAGGAAACAAACAAATATTAAACACATACATAAATGAGCTAATAAATACGTTCATCGCCCCCTTTAAACTAGCTTAACATAACATGACTTACCATAACAAAGCAAAACCTAATCTAACTAATGAAACCAATCTTAACCTGAGACAAGACTATCCTAACCTATACTAACAAAAGCTAAATATACCTGACTAACATTACTGCAACTATGCTGCATGGTAATGTGATTCAGATTAGGAAGACGATCCCCAAATATTTACTTAGCAGAATATTTAGCGCACACACGCACACACACACACACACACACACACACAAAACAAACAATGCAAAAACAATAAACAAACAAGTGGAATATGAGACAAAACAGTAATACCATTCAGTTGATTAAAATTATTGACAAAAACCGTCATTGAATATCAACGTTTGTACCTTGGTTTGAAATATTTAATTGTTGATAAACTTACGCATTAAGATTATTAAGAGTTTATTTACTATGAATAGAGTAAATAATTCAAGGTGATAGTTTTGTTCGTATTGCATATAACACAAACATTGGATATATATTTAATTTATAACTACTAAGCAATACTTTTTAAGTTCATATTTCTATCTTTAGCATATTAAATTTTCAACTCAACGTATATAGTATTATTACATGTTATCCAATAACATATAATATATGCTTGCTCTTCCGGGTATCATTAAAATTATCATATTCCTGCAAGCAATCGAGCAATGTATGAACTATTATCAGATCCTTCGTGCCCTGTACAGTATGTAATGTCGCTACAGAAATATAGAAACTTCAGTTAAACAGTAATATATCTAAAATTAAACAGCTAACATAAAAAAGGATGATAACACTGGACCACGAGCACTTTATTAATATGTATATATATATATATATATATATATACTGTATATATATATATACTGTAAATATATATATATACTGTATATATATATATATATATATATAAACTATTTTTGACCGTGGTATGTCTGCTTAGTTTTCAACTTCGTATCACTTTATTGTAATTGCTATTATTTAACACTAATATGATCCAACATTAATTTATTGAATATATATATATATATATATATATATATATATATATATATATATATATATTGTATTGTTACCACCCATTGACAAATAAGTACAAAAAATAAAAAAAATAAACAAAATATCAACCTAATGAACGCGGCTTTATTTAAAGACAGGTCATTGTAGTCCAATTAATGTTGTTGCGCAGTGCCCCTTTGAAAATGTCGGGTCCAAGGCATAAATATAGCAACTCGTTGCCACTCTCCTGATTAAGAATATTTAGGTCGCGTTTTTAAAGGAACTAGTTTTCCTTAACAATGGACTATACATTCTACTTTGGGAACGGGAGTCATGTCCATTGTAGTTGCATCTTACACATATTATATAAACTAAAATAAAAAGACTTGTTGGTTAAGGGAAGATGTAAAGTTTTCCTGACCCATTAGTTTTCAGTTTTTAAGACTTTCGGCGCATTAGTTTGACGATTTTAAGCCCATTCATCCTAGGTCTTTGTCAATATATTTTTACCCCATTTCTTCGTCAATATTAAGACTTTTAGTGTCTTTTAGGTGGCGATTTTTTTCCTGGCGAGCGATAGCGAGCATGTAATTTAAGAGGAACCGGCATTCGGCCGGGACATTTATCTATCGAAAAAAAAAAAAAAAAAAAAAAAGGGGGGGGGGTCTAGGGAGTGTTTTTTATTTAAGCTTGATGAAGGTCTAGCGAGGAAACTAAACAACATAAAAGGCTATATAAATAAACAGACACAGCATCATATCCACAGTCCCCTTTAAATGAAACAATACATACATACATACATACATACATTGGTTTAACGTAATTTTTCCATTACATGCATTGTAACGGCACCAATCCGCACCCCACCGGCCTCGGCAGTGTTATACCAAGACAGTGCTAAGATAAAGACTTTATTGTCTAGTAATGGCCGCTGTTGATCCACAAGTCTATCGCCATCCCCCCTATTAGTCGCCTTGTACGACACGCAGTAGGATGCGTGAGGCATTTTCTTTTTTTCCTCCACCATTAGATGAAGGCCCCCTTACCCCCTGGGGGTAACAACAACAACACCAACAACAACAACAAACACCATTAGAACAAAACAACAACAACAACAACATCAACAAACACCAATACTAATACCAACACCACCAACAAAACTAGAGAGGCAGGTCAGGCCGCTTGGGTGGGGAGGTGGGGGGGGGGGGGGGGGAGGTTGAAGAGAGGGCAGGATATGGTCCAATGAATACCACCGTACTCAACTGGTAACAGATTTTAGGAAACAACCTAACCTAACACACACATACACACTTCCTATAGTACCATAGTAATTTACCATCAGCTAGAAACAATAGGCAATAACATCAACAACAACGAGGGAATCGGGTCAGGCGGGGGAGTTGAACTGCGTAGAGGCTCACGCTTATACAACACCAAACTTATCTAGAAACATACATATCCACACACAAACATACGGAAAACACTATTAATACATTTTAAAACACATCATAATTTGTATTCATAATACAATTTTAAACCCTTTCATTCTGCTGCATCCTAACCAATCCCTGCCAAAACTACAATATATGACCCATTTACAATAATTCAACTGAACCCAACTCTACATAGCCTCGTTTAAGAGGGATGGTTGCTTTTTCTGGACCCCCTTTTCCCTTGTGTTTAGCCCCATTAGTTTGGCGATTTCATGAATTTCGGCCTATTAGTTTGGCGATTTTAAGAACTTTCGCCCCATTTCTTTGTCAATATTGAGACTTTTCGTGTCATTTAGGTGTCGATTTTTTCATGTCGACCGATAGCGAGCCTGTAATTTAAGAGAAAAAGGCCTTAGGCCGTGACGTTTTTCTATCGAAAAATGTACAAATTTATCTTGAAGGAGGGTCTTGGGTGGGTGTTTTTTTAAGCTTGATGGAGGTCTAGGGAGGAAACAAACAAATATTAAACACATACATAAATGAGCTAATAAATACGTTCATCCCCCCCTTTAAACTAGCTTAACATAACATGACTTACCATAACAAAGCAAAACCTAATCTAACTAATGAAACCAATCTTAACCTGAGACAAGACTATCCTAACCTATACTAACAAAAGCTAAATGTACCTGACTAACATTACTGCAACTATGCTGCATGGTAATGTGATTCAGCTTAGGAAGACGATCCCCAAATATTTACTTAGCAGAATATTTAGCGCACACACACACACACACACACACACAAAAAAGAAACAATGCAAAAACAATAAACAAACAAGTGGAATATGAGACAAAACAGTAATACCATTCAGTTGATTAAAATTATTGACAAAAACCGTCATTGAATATCAACGTTTGTGCCTTGGTTTGAAATATTTAATTGTTGATAAACTTACGCATTAAGATTATTAGGAGTTTATTTACTGTGAATAGAGTAAATAATTCAAGGTGATAGTTTTGTTCGTATTGCATATAACACAAACATTGGATATATATTTAATTTATAACTACTAAGCAATACTTTTTAAGTTCATATTTCTATCTTTAGCATATTAAATTTTCAACTCAACGTATATAGTATTATTACATGTTATCCAATAACATATAATATATGCTTGCTCTTCCGGGTATCATTAAAATTATCATATTCCTGCAAGCAATCGAGCAATGTATGAACTATTATCAGATCCTTCGTGCCCTGTACAGTATGTAATGTCGCTAAAGAAATATAGAAACTTCAGTTAAACAGTAATATATCTAAAATTAAACAGCTAACATAAAAAAGGATGATAACACTGGACCACGAGCACTTTATTAATATGTATATATATATATATATATATATATATACTGTATATATATATATATACTGTAAATATATATATATACTGTATATATATATATATAAACTATTTTTGACCGTGGTATGTCTGCTTAGTTTTCAACTTCGTATCACTTTATTGTAATTGCTATTATTTAACACTAATATGATCCAACATTAATTTATTGAATAAATATATATATATATACTGTATATATATATATATATATATATATATATATATATATATATATATATATATATATATATATATATATATATATATATATATATATATTGTATTGTTACCACCCATTGACAAATAACTAAAACAAATAAAAAATAAATAAAACAATATCAACCTAATGAACGCGGCTTTATTTAAAGACAGGTCATTGTAGTCCAATTAATGTTGTTGCGCAGTGCCCCTTTGAAAATGTCGGGTCCAAGGCATAAATATAGCAACTCGTTGCCACTCTCCTGATTAAGAATATTTAGGTCGCGTTTTTAAAGGAACTAGTTTTCCTTAACAATGGACTATACATTCTACTTTGGGAACGGGAGTCATGTCCATTGTAGTTGCATCTTACACGTATTGTATAAACTAAAATAAAAAGACTTGTTGGTTAAGGGCAGATGTAAAGTTTTCCTGACCCCCCTTGCCCCATTAGTTTTCAGATTTTAAGACTTTCGGCGCATTAGTTTGACGATTTTAAGCCCTTTCATCCTAGGTCTTTGTCAATATTAAGACCTTTCATTCAATTTAGGTGTCGATTTTTTTCCCTGGGGAGTGAAAGCGAGCCTGTAATATAGTAGTAAGCGACCTCTGGCCGGAAATTTTTTCTATCGAAAAATGTACACATTTATCTTGAAGGAGGCCATTGGGCTGTTTTTTAAAGCTTGATGGAGGTCTAGGGAGGAAACTACAGACATATTAAAACAATAAACAAATAAGCAAATAAATACGCCCATCCCCCCTTAAGATGCTTGACAATGATTACTAGTGATTGTACAGTAAACTAAAGCTACAAAGAACAATAGAACAACAGTGACCAGTGTGGGAGAACAGGGGGATGGAATCTTGAATGAGTGTGAAAATCTGAGTCGGAGATGCCAAAGCGGACACTCTGGCATAAAATTAATACACATACACATAGAGGGAGATTCAGGCACATTCATTATGCTCATAACAACACATTATATATATATATATATATATATATATATAACTATTAAATGATCTTACCGTCACACAATGATCTCCCTAACATAAGCCTAATCCTCCAGACAATTATTACAATTTCTTTGATATTCCACTTATTGTAGTTACATACGAAAAAAAAAATAAAAAATAAAAAAAAAATATATATATATATAATTAGTGTGTGTGTTGTTTGATGGATGAAACAGTATTCACGCTGGCAGATTATTATCAGTGACAGTACATTATAAGTAGGTCTAACGAAATTAACAATAATATCGATCATTGACCTCTTCATAACTCAAAAAGACCTTGAGCAAATTGGCTGTAAATATCCACACCTATTTCCTGGTGGACTCTTCCCAAATGATAGAAAGGTCAGGCCGATTGCTTTAAGTAATTTTGAGATATAAGAAGGTAAGGGTCCAGATTATTGTCAAGTTCGTTGGCGCTACCTATAACACCTACCATAACCAACTGGCTAAGACAACAATGAGAAAGATCGTTTTCAGTCGTTTATTGTACACTCGGATGCCATAGTCTCGGATACCAGTCTCGGATGCTCTCTCTCTCTCTCGTATACCGTATATGTGAATTATCGTATATTTCATGCAACAAATACCATACATGAATTTGATTCTGACTCTCCCTCAATTTGTTCTCTGACTTCTCTCTCTCTCTCTCTCTCTCTCTCTCTCTCTCTCTCTCTCTCTCTCTCTCTCTCTCTCTCGTATACTGTATTATTTGAAGTTATCATATAATTTATGTATATAAATACATTATTTGAAATAAATAATAATTCCTACTCTCTCTCTCTCTCCTGACATTTCCCCTCGCTAGCCGGACGCTCCCCCCTCTTTTTGTTTTTCTTTTTTGTTCTTCCTTGGGCAACTATCTCTCTACATATTCTCCGTGACAGATATATTTCGTCCTCAACATGGCGGGCGGAGTAATTTTTTCTGCCACTAACTGCTTTGTCTCTCTTTGTCTTTCTCTCTCTCTCTCCAATCCCCCACCCCCCGCCCCCAACACCAGAGACTTTCACGGGATGTCTGTGCATTTTACGGTCACTTCGCTTTATCACCACTTCGCCACACAAATATATACGTATCGGCATATTTCACACTTCCTTATTTTTATATAAATGCAATGCGAAAAACCCAAATCAACACTTAGTGATTTCGGCTTTTTAATGAACCAATTTAGTTGGACGACGCTTTTTGATAGTGTATTCTGGCTATCATTAGACGATGCCTATATCAGGTTATGTTAGCCAATGAGGTATTTGCAATGCTATTCTAACTTTTGATTTGTATAGGTCAGGCTAATATTTGGAAATGCTAACCAGAGCAAAATAACAATATAACTCTAGTTAAGAGCATATACTCTAAATTAACCTTTTCACGCACAGGACGTGATTTACGCCCTTTCTGGGGTTATTTAAAAGCCTTTGTGACCATCATGAGTGTTTAGAAACCTTTAGTTTAGTTACTTCAATCTCTGCAGTTGTCTTTGAGTGAGCTGTGGGCAGAAAACTAATTTTGGAGAGGTAATTATGAGATTGATATAACTCTATTTCTGAATGCTAAACGGCAATCCCCGAGTCCACAGGATAGCGAGAGGGTTAACTTAATAAATATTACTCAGTTTGCATATGCCCTTATTATTTTTTCTGGGTGATCGTGAGGCGAAGTGGCGGAGAAGAGAAGCGACCCGTGCCAGTGTTGAGAGGCGGAGTAGCGCACGTCTGCTTGAGAGATTTATGCTGTGCTTTTCCTCATTATGATGTAAACATACCAAGCCACCCCCTGCCTCCAGTTTCTCTCCCTTAAGTGGACACTGACTGTTTTTTTGGCCTATACATTAATTCATTTATAAATTCTTAGTTTCCTCGCTAGACATCCCTCAAACTTAGAAAAAAAATCCCCTATACCCCCCTCAAGATAAATTTGTACATTTTTCGGTAGAAACATTTCCCGGCCGAAGGACGGTTCCTCTTACAATTACAGGCTCGCTATCGCTCGCCAGGAAAAAATTGACACCTAAATGGCACGATAGGTCTTAACATTTATAACGAAATGGGACGAAAGGTCTTAACATCGCCAAACAAATGGGCCGAACGTCTAAAAATCTAAAAAATAATGGGACTAAACACGAGGGAGAAAGGGGACCAGAAAAAACGACCGTCTCCCCTTAAACTGGTATCACACGAGAGCTTTTTGAGTCAACATTCGATAATCAAAAAATTTCTGGCAACACCTCTGGAAAATTTTGCACTGGTATCGGAAACTAGCCTGATGGTGGATGAATTAAGGTAACCGAAATATTTAAAATGTTGACCCCAGTAGCTGCCAGACCAGTGTTGAGCGTAAATGTTGAGGGAAAAAGCGCTCGTGTGATACCGGCTTTAGTCTCTCCCGGGCCCCTCAGAGTCGCCTTATATGCTCCACAACTCGTGATATGTTGGAAAGGGTCTTGGGGGGGTGGGGGGGGCATGTTTGTGTATATCATTTCAAAATAATTCGTTCAGCTTTTTATTATAATACTGATATGCTGTATACGGTATATGTTTTTGGTCGTGATTTATTTTTTTTGTATATTATTTCATAATTCGTTCAGCTTCTTATTATAACACTGATATGCTGTATATATGTTTTTAGTCGTGAGTAAATGTTTGTGTATATCATTTCAGAATTCGTTCAGCTTCTTAATATAATACTGGTATGCAGCATATATGTTTTTAGTCGTGAGTTACTACCCGTTCAATCGAACGATGACTTGAATATATTTTAGCGCATGTCTAACTTATATCCAGCTTACTCAGCAGTCCAAGGCAAAGGGATTAGAGTATTGTTGATGATATTTCGTAATCCATCAACTTTGTCCCAATGAGAAGAAAGATATTTATTATGGTCTGATATATCAATATCAAGTATATGCATTTTATCTCTCTCTCTCTCTCTCTCTCTCTCTCTCTCTCTCTCTATATATATATATATATATATATATATATATATATATATATATATATATATATATATATATATATAAATATATATATATATGGGGAATTTGACCGAAATGATAATTAGTTAAGCAATGTCGATACACTCTTAGGTGTGTGCTGAATATATTTAGAAAGGCAGACAAGATACAGGTAAGCATGGGAAAGAAAAATAAATAGGAGTTCTAGGGTTTTTATAAAGATAGGTAATTTATCACTAATCTACGTACTAACCTGTTTCAGTATGATGTCACTCTCATAAGTTGAATTCTGGCTAACAATTGAATTCGTACATTTATTTATCTATTTACTTAATTATTCATTTACTAGTTGATGTATTCATATAATTACTTCTTTATTTATTCATGGGTTCCAAATTACAGCAACAAGAACAATTGAGCATATCAATAACCAGACAATCTTCTTTCATTTTTTCGACCTATCACTTAGCGGTTCTCTTCATCTTAATTCATCTTAATTAATAATTTATCTAAAAGTGTAATTATGACCATTTGTGCCATAATGTATATAGATGATTACTGACAAGCATATAATTATTATCTTTATCATAACGATATAATTATTATTGCTTTATCAGGTTCTTAACCCCTCCATCGCCCTGACGTATTTTTACTTTTGATTCTGGGTAAAGTTGGACGATTTTTTGCAGCTTGAAAAGGACCTATGACATTCAGGGGGTTCATTGTGATTGAATTTACCCCTTTTTGTCCTAGAAATAAAATTATAAACTAAAGAAAAGCGCCAAATGGTAACCCGAATACGATGAAAATTACGTCATGGTGCTGAAGGGGTTAACACCGGCATATCATCCTTTAACCCCTTCATTACCGCTACCGTCCTTTTAACTTTATTCTGGCAACTATTAGACGATTATATTCAGCTTAGAAAGGACGTCTACCAATATATATGCTACAGACTATCTCAATCAAACCTTTTAGCTACCATATATCCTTCCTAAACTACATAAAGTTGTCTAAATGTAGCTGAAATCAAACACAAAATACGTCTGCGGTACAGAAGGGGTTAACAACTTACTCATAAGCTGACATACTGTTACATACAAAACTGTGAGAGGTTATTACCCTTCTATGTACGGTATTAGAGGCAGATGTGTCAGCGAATTTGCACATCATAATAAATGCGCAGGTGTGTGTGTGTGTGTGTGTGTGTGTGTGTGTGTGTGTGTGTGTGTGTGTGTGTGTTTGTATTTGTGTGTGTGTGTGTGTGTGTCTTTAAAGGTACAAAACTCACGAAATATGTAGGTTTGCAGGTACATGAGGTTTAGGGTGACAGTTTAAGTGTACACACCTCTTTAAAATACGTTGAAATGGAGTGTTTTCGGTTAGGTTAGGTTAGGTTAGGTTAGGTTAGGTTAAGTTTTATCTAGATAGTTTTATCTAAGTTTAAAAATAAAAAAATGTACTCGTAAGCATGCAAAAATAACGTGTGTACCGATAAACACACCACCGCTTGGGTGTGTGTGTGTGTGTGTGTGTGTAGACGTACGTGAACATGGCGGGATAGAAGAATAAGAGACATGGTATCCGATGCGGGTATGTCATCATATAACAAAATAATACGAGGAAAATTACTATCTAAATCCATGTTTCTAGAGGTGATTCAAAACACAACAAACAAACAATAAACATAAATTCTTACAGGAATGCTTTAAAAATATGTACAGATTAACACAAAAGGTTAGACGAATACATTTGTATAAGACATAAAGTGAGAACACAACATTTATGGTGAGAATACTAATACAACAAATAAGTATCTCTGGAACTATAACAACTCTCAAGAGAGAGAGAGAGAGAGAGAGAGAGAGAGAGAGAGAGAGAGAGAGAGAGAGAGAGAGAATTTAACCAGCAGTCTAAAGAATGCATAAGCAGTATTGTGCGTATGTAAGGAGTCATGCATATGAGGATATTAATATGCCATATTTACAAACTGTGCTAACCTGGTAATTACAAAAAATCGCTTGCTATATATTTAATACCAACTTACTGCTCAGTTAACCCATTCAGTACCGGTGACGTCCTTTTCATTATATTCTGGCAACTATTAGACTATTATATTCAGCTTCGGAAGGACATCTACGCATTAAAAGGCTGCAGACTATCTCAATTAATCGTTTTATCTACCATATATTCTTCCGAAGCTAGATCAAATTGTTTAAATGTACCTGAAATCACATCAAAAGAACTGCCCCGGTATCGAAAAAGTTAAAAAGAGATACAGTCGGGAAAATAATACCTGAAGGAATGGGTTGGCAACACAAGTGCGTAGGCCATACACGTGTAAAAGAGACAGATGTGGCCCTGACAAGTATGGATGCCACAGGTGTACAAAAGGTGACAGCAGATAGACTAGATAATTTATCTTTGGGGGGTGATGGTGAAGATACATTATACATACACGTCATTGATGGAGTGTTGTGATGCATGCAGGGGGACAGTGTGGTATGGATGGTAGCAGGCTGGGGAATAACAAGATTGGTGATGGGAGATGGAATATTAATGGATTATGATACGTATTGACAGTTTATTCTGATTATCATTAGACGATTTTATACAGCTTAGGTGGATCTGTGGGTAGTGAAAGGTTAAGGGTTATCTCAATTAACCCTCTCACATATTAATCGGAATAAAATAGTCTAATAAATGCCAGAAAACAGAAAAGTAGATAGGCTAGAGAATTATCTTTGGGGGTGATGGTGAAGATATATACATACGCGTCATTGATGGAGTGTTGTGATTAATGCAGGGGAGCAGTGTGATATGGGAGGTAGAAGGCTGAGGAATAACGAGATTGGTGATGGGAGATGGGATAATAGGAATGCCTGTTAACCCTCTGACGATTATGACACATTTTGACAGTTTATTCTGGCTATTATTAGACGATTTTATTCAGCTTTGGATGGATCTGTGGGCATTGAAAGGGTAATGACTATCCCAATTAACCCAGTAACTTCCATGAACCCTTCCATTATCAAACCCTCATCTTCTCTCAGTATTCTCGGTGTCTTTTTTTCTTCTGATCCCTTTTGGAAAGGCCATAATATTACCACTCTTGTAAAAATGGCTTCCCAGAAGCTGGGTGTGCTCAATCGCCTCAGGGGGTTGCACAGCTTCTTGCTCTGTACAGTACAGTCCATGTATTGAGTAGTGTTCGCATGAGTGGAGAGGATCTTCTCACACAGCACTTCTAGACAAAGTAGAAAAGAAAATCCTTTCGTCTCATTAATTCACGTCCATTTACCGATTTTCTGCAATCTCTCTCTCTCTCTCTCTCCCCCTCTCTCTCTCTTCGCCGCACTGTTGCATCTCTCTCGCTATTCTACCATTACAATAATCAGTGTTCCTCAGAGCTCTCGCAGTGTAAACCACCTCTTCTACGTAGAACATGTAGCATCCATCTTGCAAACACAAACCCACCCCTACCCTGTGCAACTCTCTAACCCAAGAGTGAAACGATATTCCTAGACTTTGATCTTCTATTCAACAGCTGAACTCTGAAACTTTCTCCCTGAATCCATATTTCCCTCATCCTATGACTTAAATTGCTTCAAACTCCGTGTGCAGACAATTTGGCTCGAACATTGATTTTGGCCCTGTCTCTCTTTCAACTCTGGGGGAGGCATTCGTCACAGGCAGACATGAGAGCAATTGGGCGATAGTTGGAGGGTTGAGAGCGGTCACCCTTCTATGGGAAGGGTTAAATGAGAGCAAACTTACAACACGAAGGAAAGACGTAAGGGGAAATACAGAAACGATAGAGTGTGCCTATGCAGGGAAGAACAGGAGGATTACCATCCGGTCCGTACGCCTTTTAGAAAATATATCTTTAGAAGAGATTATGATACTATACTCTGTTTATTTTCAGCTGAGGGTAAATTGTCATGTCCTCATCTTCATTACTCCGTTATAGCGAAGATTTTGTAGCGAAATTTGTTGTTTATTATGAAGACTTGACATCAATATGGCGTAGATATACATTAGTTCCATATATTTCCATTAAGTATCGGGAAATTGGCTATTAAAGGATTCAGTTTACCATCAGCTGGAAACAAATTGACTATAGGCATAGGTACGAGAGAGGGGGCTGGAGAGGGAGGGACAGAACTACTACTACTCCTCTCTATCTATCTATCTATCTATCTATCTATATGCTCAGGCCCAATCCCCATTTTGGGGGTAGCCGACTCAAGACAGAGCAAGAACAGGGAAACCACAAAAACAACATAAAACAACAAATAAACACAGATTAAAATCACAAACTCACACACATCCAGGTCACCCAGAAGACACTACTCCTACTAACAATAATAATATTTTTTTTTATAATAATAATAATAATAATAATAATAATAATACGTTGGGAGACAGGTATGGCTAGTACAATAATCAGTTAAATACAAACAACAGATAATACTGTTGCCAAACAGGAGAAATGCTGATTTATATTATTCCAAACCATTTCGCAATTGAATAACAGTTTTAGCACCAAGGTTCAGTTCTTACACACACATACAAGCAAACACAAACACAAAGAGAGTGAGAGTGAGAGAGAGAGAGAGAGAGAGAGAGAGAGAGAGAGAGAGAGAGAGAGAGAGAGAGAGAGAGAGAGAGAGAGAGATAATACAACACACACATACACACACAAACACGGTCATGAAGGCAGATTATGCTATTCCCCACCCCACCAACCCACCCAACTCCATTCCTACAACCAACCAACCCCCACCCCCACCCCCCCGGACTCACATGGAAATAGGGAAATTAAGCTTAACCCAGTCGAGGTGGGTGATGGAGATCGGTATATAGTGGGTCTGTCTTGGAGGAGGAGGAGGAAGGGGGGGGGGGGGAGAGGTGGTGTGATTTAGTGAAGCACCGCCATTAAATCATCCCTCCTAAGAAGCTCATTTCCGACCCTGTGATATGGAGGGAAATAAGCTGGTCTGTGTGTGTGTGGGGGGGGGGAAGAAGGAGAGAGAGAGAGTGTGGGAAGAAGGAGAGAAAGAGGGTGGATGGAGAGAGAGGGTGGGGAGGAAGGGGGGAGAGGTTGGGAAGTAGCGGGAGAGGGAGGTAGGAGAGAGTGTATGAAAAGGAGAGAGAGAGAGAGAGGGTGGGAGGAAGGAGGAGAGAGAGAGTGGGAGGAAGGTGGGAGAGAGGGTGGGAGGAAGGAAAGAGGGAGAGGAAGGAGATAAAGGTTGGAAGGAAGGAGAGAGAGAGGGTGGGAAGGAGAGAGAGAGGGTGGGAAGGAGGAGAGAGAGAGAGAGAAGGGGTGAGAGGGAGGATGGAAAGAGGGAGAGGAAGGAGAGAAAGGTTGGAAGGAAGGAAAGAGAGTAGGTGGGAAGGAGAGAGAGAGAGAGAGAGAGGGTGGGAGGAAGGAGGGAGGTAGGAAAGAGTGGATGGAAAGGATAGATAGAGAGGGTGGGAAGGAGAGAGAGGGAAGGAGAGAGGGTTGGCAGAATGCGAGAGAGGGTGGGAAGGAGAGAGAGAAAGGGAGGGGAGGTAGGAGAGAAAGAGGGTGGGAGGAGGGAGAGAGAGAGAGAGAGAGAGAGAGAGAGATGACGTCGACGAGAGAGAGGAGAGAAAAAACAGAGCGAGAGAGAAAAAACGAGAGAGAGCGAGAAAACGAGAGAGAGCGAGAAAACGAGAGAGAGCGAGAAAACGAGAGAGAGAGAAAGAGAGAGAGAGAGAGAGAGAGAGAGAGAGAGAGAGAGAGAGAGAGAGAGAGAGAGAGAGAGAGAGAGAGAATACAAAAGGAATATATGCACCAGCCGATCTAGTACTCCTTTAGAAGCTAAGAGTGTAGCTACTTGTAGGGGTGTGCTAAAGAAAAAAAATGCAAAGATCTAAAGAAGCTAAGAGGGAGAGACAAAATATATAAAGACAGACAAAATAATATAAAGAAAGAAAGAAACACTACATTGAGGAAGAGGAGGAGGAGAGAGGGGAAACAACCA
>CM064487.1:112045632-112178132 GCA_032716605.1 Paralithodes platypus
TGGTGAGGAAAAAGAACAATACTGAGAGAGAGAGAGAGAGAGAGAGAGAGAGAGAGAGAGAGAGAGAGAGAGAGAGAGAGAGAGAAAGAGAGAGAGAGAGAGAGAACGGAGATAACATCGGCATCGTCTATATCTACAACCTCGCCTGGGCCTCCGAGATAAGAGATTAAGCACGATAGTTGAAGCTGCGTCGATATTATGGAGTGGGGGAGGGGGGAGGGGGGGGGAGGGGGGAAGCAGGATAGGGAAGGCAAAGAGGGCAAGGGGTATACCGGGGGGGGGGGGGGGGCGTGGGGAGAGGGAAGGGTGAGGGGAGAGGGATGGCAGAGAGGGAAAGGGGTATATCGAGGGGAGGGGGAGGGGGGTAGGGGGGAGTAGAGAGGGGGATGGCAAAGAGGGCAAAGGTATATCGAGGGGAGGGGAGGGGGGAGGGGGAGTAGAGAGGGGGAAGGCAAAGAGGGCGAGGGGAGGGGCAGGGGCAGGGGGAGGGGAGCGGGAAGGCAAAGAAGGCAAGGGTTATATCGAAGGGGAGGGGGGAGGGGAGGGTGGAGGGGGTGGAGAGAGGAAAGGATAGGGGAGTAGAGAGGGAAGCAAAGGGGGCAAGTGGGAAAGGGAAGGATGGGGTATATCGAGGTGAGGAGAGGGGAGGGGAGGTGAGGGGGTAGGGAAGGATGGGGAGGAGAGAGAGGACAGGACGGGGTATATCGAGGTAAGGGGAGGGAAGGGGAGGGAAGAGGGGAATACAGAGGGTAGGGGAACATTTGGCAGGAAAGGGGTCAAGAGGAGGAGAGAGAACGAATAGGGAGGATATGTACAGGGTAGGGGAAGGGGGGGGGGGGTGAATGGGAGATGGGTGGTAGCAAAAGAGAGCAAATTGGGCTGCATTAAGGGGGGGTCACCGGTTTTTCTTTATTTTTCTCTCCTTTTCTCTCTTTCCCTGGCTTGTACCCATTCGGCCCCATTCAGCTTACTATTTTAAGACGTTTATCCCCATCCAGGTGTCTATTTCTTCCTGGAGAGCGATAGCGTGCCAGCAGTGTATGGAGAAATCCGGTTTCGCCGGAGAAATTTTTCTATCAACAAATTTACAAATTTAGCTTTGCTGGCAAAACAAAAAAATATATATGCAGGCTCGCTACCGCTCGCCAGGAAAATATTGACACCTGGATGGGGGTAAGCATCTTAAAACAGTAGGCTGATTGTGGCCGAATGGATACAAGCCAAAGAGAGAGAGAGAGAGAAAGAGAAAAAAAAAAGCGAGGTGTGGTCCCCTAAAAACTATAAAAAAAGTAGAGAATAGTGCATATATTGAAATTATGATACAAGATGTGACGGACAGGATGTTTATTGTTTATTAATGGGGATGTTGAGAAGGAGATGGGAAAGACGTTAGGGCATAGCAAAGGAAGAAATTAGGGCATAGCGAGGTAAGATAAGACACGAGGATGGGATGGTTAACCCCTTCTGTACCGGCGAAACGTCCTATCTGTTGTATTCCGGCAATTATTAGATGCTTTTATTCAGCCTAAGACGGACGTGTAGCAATTAAGATGCTACAGACTATCTAAATTTACCACTTTTAACTCTCACAGATCATTCCTAAGCTACATAATGTCGTATAAATATTGCAGAAAAACCCCCCAGATCTCTTCGGTAGTGAAAGGGTTAAAAGGAGAGGGAGGGGATACGAAATTGAGGGAGTGATATGGATGAACGCGAGATAAGGATTGGATTGTGAAAAGGGGAGGGAGGTGATAAGAAAGTGAAGGAATGGAAGAGTGGATCTAGAGAGAAGGATGGGGTTGTGATAAGAGAAGGGAGGGGATACGAAATTGAGGGAGTGATATGGATGAACGCGATAGAGGGATGGGATTGTGAAAAGGGAAGGGATGCGGTAAGAATTTGAGGGAATGGAAGGGTGGGTCTAGAGAGAGGGATGGGGTTGTGAAAGGAGAAGGGAGGTGATAAAAAGGTGAGGGAGTGGAAGGGTGGGTCGAGATAGTGGGATGGGATTGTGAAAAGAGAAGGGAGGGGATAAGAAAGTGAGGGAGTGAACAAATAGAACAAGGAAGGATTATTGGGCTTGGTAAAGTAGCAGGGAGAGAATACGAAAGGATGGAAGGATGGGACGAGTGAACTAGGATGGGAAGCAGAAATATATCCGAGATGTTGAGATAGGGTAGATGAAATGGGGACGGGGTTGTGAAAGGAGCAGAGAGATGATACGATAGGATG
Source organism: Paralithodes platypus (assembly GCA_032716605.1). Taxonomy (NCBI): domain Eukaryota; kingdom Metazoa; phylum Arthropoda; class Malacostraca; order Decapoda; family Lithodidae; genus Paralithodes; species Paralithodes platypus. Next base: position 112,047,868 of record CM064487.1, read on the forward strand.
GAAGGATGGGACTAGTAAGAGGGATTTAAAGCAGAAATATGTCCGAGATGCTGGGGTACAGCGAGGGAAGGGGTACAGAGAGAGAAGGGGGCAGAGAAGAAGGGGTACATTGAGGCGATGTACATAGAGGGGTACAGAGAGAGAGAGAGAGAGAGAGAGAGAGAGAGAGAGAGAGAGAGAGAGAGAGAGAGAGAGAGAGAGAGAGAGAGAGAGAGGGAGAGAGAGAGAGAGAGAGAGAGAGAGAGAGAGAGAGAGAGAGAGAGAGAGAGAGAGAGAGAGAGAGAGAGAGAGAGAGAGAGAGAGAGAGAGAGAGAGATTTATTATTTTTATAATAATATTAATACAAAATATTAAATAATAATAATGATAATACTACTAATAATAATAATACTAATAATAAAAAATATTATTATTATTCATAGTAGTAGTAGTAGTAGTAGTAGTAGTAGTCGTATTGTGTTCTTTATCCCTTGACCTATGAAGCTACATACAGATTCCTGGTAAATATATTAAAACTGCAACATAACCCACTGGCCAACCAAAGGGTTACAACAAGGGCTGACCAAGACGGATGTAAGAGATTCCAGAACGCGGAACAACGGAGAGATCCCGAGGCCAGATGAAGGCAGGAGAATCTGGGACATGCAGGGGAGAGATAACGAAGGGAGGGAGACTGAAATACTGAAGGGAGACTGAAATACTGAAGGGAAATACTGAAAGGAAACTGATATACTGAAGGGAAATACTGGAGGGTGACTGAAATACTGAAGGGGGACTATTAAAATACTGAAGGGAAATACTAAAAGGAAACAGATATTCTGAAGGGAATTACTGAAGGGAGACTGAAATACTGAAAGGAGACTATTGAAATACTGAAGGGAGACTATTGAAATACTGAAGGGAGACTGAAGGGAGACTGAAATACTGAAGGTAAATACTGAAAGGAAAGTGATATACTGAAGGGAAATACTGAAGGGAGACTGAAATACAGTACTGAAGGGAGACTATTGTGTTTCAATCAGTTTTGTTTTCAAAGCATATTATACGTGTGTCCCCAAATGTTACAGAACGCTTTTTGGCCTCGTCTATTCATAATGGTGGTATACGATATGTTAAGGGGAGGTTTCTAGTTTGTTTCCTACTCCTCCAGCAATCTTAAAATTTCACACCCTTGACCCCCTTTCAAGATAAATTTGTACATTTTTCGGTAGAAAAATTTCCCGGCCGAAGGCCGATTACTCTTAAATTACAGGCTCGCTATCGCTCGCCAGGATAAAATTGACACCTAAATGGCACGAAAGGTCTTAAAATTGACAGAATGGGGCGGAAATTCTTAAAAATCACCAAACTAATGGGGCAAACGTCTTAAAATCTTAAAAGCAATGGGGATAGACATGAGGGAGAAAGGGGTCAAGAAAAAAGTCCCTCAAGTGGAAATCTCCCCTTAAGTACCGGTATATGTATTCTCTGCAAACCATGTACAATGTCGTACAAAATACTATTTTATAATAATGTATTCAAGTTTGTAGAATTTGAAAAACAAAACCCTAATCTAGTTTATGTGTGGTTATGTGCAATCGTTGTTACGAATAATTTAATAACATTTTAACCCTTTCAAGCTCCAATACGCGTTTCTGTTCTGCTTCTGGCTACTATTAGACGATTTTATTCAGATTAGTAACGGTATATGGAAGTCAAAGGGTTGATTAAGATAGTATTTACTCTTTTAATACCCACAGATCCTTCTGAAGCTGCATACAATCGTCTAATGATAGCCAAAATAAACTGCTAAAACGCGTCAGAGCTTCAAAGGGTTAAGGATAGCCGAAAATTGAACAATTACTAGTGAAACTTATGCAGTACCGGTAATATCCTTGCGGATCAAACACATTTAATTTTATTTCAACAATATTTCATAATTATTCGTCGTTTTATTGTACCTAAATAATTGTCTACGACTGTACGTGCAACAGGCGATTGAGGTTTAATTACTAGAAAATCAATATGACTTTCATGGAGTCTATAACAGTATATTATTTAGACACTAAAGGCATTAGAAACACCATATTTCAACCCAATAACATATACGGTAAGCACGAGATCAATACACGCAAAGACAAAGATGGAAAGTAACAGCAAACGACAACAGGACTACTTTAAGCTAATTCTCTGAGTGAAGCTAGGAGGAGACGCGAACATAAATATCGAACACACTTATATAATAACAATACAATTAAATGATCACGTGATATTTTATACAACTGCAGCCGAAAAAAATAGAAATGCTGGAAATAAAACCGCGTGCTTTTGCGTGCTAATTCACAGCATTTGGAAATTGGTATAAAATGCGGCGCGGGTGGCGGACTAAGAACACCCCTTTAAAACTGACACGGGGACAGGTTTAAACACACATTTAAATTCGCGTTTTTACGGAGGAGTGCACTTGTTTTGGTTGGCTTTATTTGTGCAGTTGGCGTACGCAGTCGGTCTTGTTCGTATGGTGGTGGTGTAAAAGTTGTGGAGGGGATTTTAACTTTAGGTTATTTTGATAAGTACTGGGTCTGTGTGTACTGTATAATATATTTGTCTGAAATTATGCGTGTGCGCGCGTGTGTATACTGTATATGTGTCTTGAAATTATGGTGTGGACGTATTATGTGTACTGTATATGCATATTATATAATTGCAAGGTGTGTGTATGTGTGTGTGTACATTTGCGTGCACACGGTCCCTCGTATGTGTGTGTGTGTGTAGGGGGGGGGGGGGGAAGAGAGAGAGTATATTTTCAAATACAGTTATTGGCGTTCGATGAAATAGGAAGGCATATACTTGTTATGGTTTATTTAAAAGATATTAATTAATACAGTGACCAATAAAGTAACTCAATGGACTACTGTTAATGTCATTGAGTGTGGTAATGATGACACTTTCAAAATTCGACTAGGAATATCTCTCTTAGCCCCTGATTAATTGCGTTTACAATCAAGTAGCATTACTTATTACTCTGCTACCATTACTTTTTTCACATAGGCTAGGTAGTTTCAGTTACAAGCAGCCTCGAAAGAATCAATATATATGTTGCTGTTTATTTTCCTTTGTACTCCTCTGAGTAAGCCTACACCTTACACATAATAATTTTAATGTTATAACCAAAACTTGGATGAACACAGTAAAAAGACAACACAACTAATCAAAATCGCTAGTGGAAACAACGCATAAGCAACATTATTATTATTACACGTATGTTTATCTTACGTTTAATCAATTTCTGCATATTCATATTTGTTTTCACCAACTCGCCAATTAATTTACAAATAAACCCAACTAATGAAATCAATGAAAGTAATGAATACACGGGTACTCCAAGGACTCGAACCTAGGATACTCACACTTAGAATTCCTTTTTGTTTGTGTTTTTGTTTTTTTGCGTACGCGGGGTTTAGGCTGCGCGTAGGTGTGTGGAGTACGTGAGTGAGTGCCTGGGTGAACCGTGGCCAGTGAGCTATCTTTTATACGGAGAGTCTTGCCGAGTTAGTTTTGGCCCTTTTGGTATGATCAGCAATTCTTAAGGGGGGTCGGGGTGGGGGGTGGGGGGGGGGGATGAGCGTGTTTATTTGCATATTAATATTTAACTTATAAATTTGTTTTTTTTAATTTTCTCCCTAGACCTCCATCAAGCTTACATAAAACAAACTGCATAGTGTCACAATTTATAAACTTATCCGAAGGAAAAACCCAAACATTTTCTAACGTAATGCAAATTAAGCAATAAATAACGGAATTCGTGACAAACAAAAATTAATCGACGAAATATTAATGATGCCTGACTAAGATAATGTGTTATCTATTTTTGCTTAACGCAATTGGTCACAGTATTGATGTCTACAACATGGCGAATACCATAAAAAAGCGGTTTGCGCAATTCTTCACACAGACGTATCCGAGGCCAGGGGCAGACCTCAACAGCTGATCAATATACGATACGAGATAGCTCACAGACCCCGCCTCTCACACCCCTTGGAGGAGCCCGAGGGGAGGGGGGCGCTGCGCCTCTTAGGGATCGCCCTCACAGATTTTGAGGAATCGTGTGGGAAGGGAATCAATCCCACTCCGGTGGTATCGATATCTCTCCTTTTTTCTGATATAATTATGTATATATCCTATTCTATTCTATTCTATATACTCAGGCCCAATCCCCACTTTTCCTATTTTTGTTTCTTTCCTTTTCCCTCTTTTCTGTTGTTTTTCTTTTCTTTTTCTTTCTTTTTTTTTGGGGGGGGGGGGGCGACACAAGACAGAGCCAGAATAGGGACAACACAAAATAAAACGATGAACACACAAAAACCCATTCTATTTATATTTATTTCACCCCAACACCAAACACCTCCATGAAATTAATGAAAGCATGTGATCCAACGGAATTTCAAGTCCTCTCTGATTGAATATTTTAAATATGAGAATTATTTAATACAAAATTAATATTTTCAACATTCAAACCTGCCGTCAAAAGACGTTCGTCTACTTTAATCTAACTCAGCATATTTGTACTAACTTCGTTCCATAGTCGAGACTATATTTTGATTTTAACCCAATCATTGCAAAAACAGAATAATTTTAGTTGTTTTGTTTAATCATGGATTTCTTAAAATATGAAACACAGTATACATATAAAGCAGATGATAGAAGTATAGATAGATAAGTATACAGATTTAGATTGATAAACATATTATAATAAATGAATAGATTATTGTGCTTATATTGATTCAGATAGCTGGTAGACGTTCTCATTATTATTGGGAACAGAAGTCGTCCAATCGCAATTTCGGATTTCTTCTCTATGGGGCGTGCAGACAAACCTGCACTGATAAAAACTTATCGACAAGATTGCCACAAAACGCTATTAGAATGATTACCTTAATTAACCCCTTGAAGCTCTGACGCGTTTTAGCAGTTTATTTTGGCTACCATTAGATGATTTTACGCAGCTTAGGAAGGATCTATGGGTATTAAAAGGGTAAAGGCTATCTCAATAAACCCTCTGACTTCCATAATTATACCCTTCCTAATCTGAATAAAATCGTCTAATAATTACCAGAAAACAGAACAGAAATGCGTATTGGAGCTTGAAAGGGTTAAGGGGGGATGAGCGTATGTATTTGCTCATCTATGTTTTTGTTTTGTTTATCTATTTTAGTTTCCTCCCTAGACCTGCATCAAACTTAAACAAAAAAAAAACAGGTTCGCTATCGCTCGCCATGAAAAAATCGACACATAAATGACAGGAAATGTCTTAATATAGACAAGGAGATGGGGCGAAAGGTAAACAAATAGCCAAAGTAATGAGCCGAACGTCTTAAAATCTGAAAACTAATGGGGCTAAACATGAGGAAGAAAGAAGGCCAGAAAACAACCCATCTCCCCTTAATGTATGCCGTATTTGTGTTTATTAATCACTATTCTCTTCCACATATTTCACTTGTCCCATTTTGATCTCATTGTGCCATTAAACCTATGAGTACCAGCGACGTGTTATATATTATTCTAGCTATATTTAAGCGATATTATGCAGCGTTGGAAGCATATGTGGTAGCAAAAAGGGTTGGTTGAGAGAGTTTGAAGCCTTATTATTGCTAGAGGTCATTCCTAAGCTTACCAGAATCGTTTAATAGTTCCCAGAATATGGTGAAAAGGACGTCCGTGGTACTGAATGGGTTAACATCCATACATTTTGAATAATATACAGTATAACATTATCTACTAATATTGCGGCTATAATGTTTTACGGTCATATACATGTACGGTTGGCCAAAAACGTCGTGTCTCTGCTGTCATTACGTTTTGCTCCCTGTGTGCTGTGTTAATGTCTGTCAGATGTTGAATAGGGTGTGTAAAGATAGGAACATGTTTGTATATGCCACTCGGAACGATCAATTAATGTTTAGATAATGCTGATACCAATTATTGATCGATATATACTTGGTGCCGCGACATCAGTTATTTGGCCGACTGTACAACCAATCTGATCTGATGCAAGGTTTGGAAATATGAAGACGATTTGGCCCATCTTTTCATAGGGTGTTTCTGCTCATTCAGGGGATGATTTTAATTTGTCTGGGCGAGTATGTAACATAGGAGAAACTAGTTTTAGTCCTGGACATTATTCTACCGAAAGATTTATAAATTTATCTTGAAAGGGGCCTGGGGGACGTTTTCTTAGCTTGATGGGGGGGGGGGGGATGTTTGTTTTTTCAATTTTGTCTAATACTTTTCAAAGTCTGGGGGGGAGGGGGGGAACTAGAAATAGTTTGTTCGAAAATGGCAACAACAATTAATACATACGTTAATCACTACTAAGCAAAATATCAATAAAGACGTCGGGTAAGATAATGTCAACATGCAACCCAATTAATCATTAGTATCATGTTGTTGCCTGCTTTTCTTTGTAATTACTTTGAACTCTAAAAGAAAAAAGAAAACATTGCAAATCTATTCTAAAGTCAAATTTTTCAACCTAACAAAATATTGTAACTGCTTAATGGCAAATGATTTAGCGATACTTAGTGAAACAATATGAAACTACTATGTTTTTGTATATAACATCACTATTGACAACGCTTTGCAGATAACTTCTTCAGGTCACCTGCAGAAGCTATCTGGAAAACGTTGTCAATAAAGTGCTACTCCTCAAATGGTGTTTCTATTTATTCTGTCAACTTTTCAAAGTTAATTTGACATACTTTGTCTCTGCATCAGATTAATGCTTAGTTTTACAATGTCAGTTGCCCACATTAGTTCTGTTCCTCTCCGTGAGCTTATACGTTGACATAGAATGCGTATGATTGAATAACAAGTGTAGTTTCTAAGCAGTGGGTAACTCATCTGATTGACTAACTATCTATCTATCTATCTATATGCTCAGGCCCAATCCCCATTTTGGGGGTAGCCGACTCAAGACAGAGCAAGAACAGGGAAAACACAAAAACAACATAAAACAACAAATAAACACAGATAAAAAGCACCAACTCACACACATCCAGGTCACCCAGGAGAAGACCCAGAGACCAGGGTCACCAAGGTCGCTCCAGCACTCCCCCGGCCCCCGACCACTCGGAGAGGTTCCGATCTCGGCAGGCAGACATGCAGCGGAGCCAAAGCCACAAGCCCTCCCACCACACTTCCAGGCGCACCCTTCATATTAATCGTCTCCCCGGGCCAGGCGCCTGATGGACTATTATCTAGTCCAACTTGCGCCCGACCCCTTACTCCAAATGACCACGTGTTCACTCAACTATTCACAAGCATTCTCCATTCACTCCTATCCACCACCACTTCCCCTGCCTGATCTATAGTCATTCCTCTATCATCCAAAGCCTTTCTTACACAGTCTCTCCATCTCCATGGGGGTCTTCCTGCCCTTCTATCTCCCCTTGTACCTGACTCACATATTCTCTTTGTAAGCCTTTCATCTCCCATTCGTTCAACATGACCATACCAGCTCAGCACCCTTCTGTCCACTCTGGCTGACAAATGTTCCTGCTGCCCCACTTTCCTACGTATCTCTTCATTCCTCAATCTGTCTCTACGAGTAACTCCACACATACTCCTCAAACAGCTCATCTCCATCACATCCAGCCCTCTTTTCTCCTTTTTCTTCAGAGCCCATGTCTCAGCCCCATACATCACTGTTGGCACAACAATTCCTTGATACAGTGCACTTTTTACTTTCACTCCGAGATTTCTCGTCTTCCACATACTTCCCATTGCTCCGAAAACCTTCCTTCCTTCACACACTCTCTGTTATACCTCCACTTCCATACCTCCACTCCTGCTTATCGTTCCTCCTAGATATTTAAAACACTCTACTTGTTCCAATATTTCCCCATCCAGCCTCACATCTAGATTCACCCTATGCTCTCCCCTATTACACACCATTACTTTACTTTTATTGACGTTCACCTTCAGTTTCCTCCTTCCACAAACCACACCAAACTCTTTGACTACCCACTGCAGTTTCTCATCAGAATCCGCCACCAATGCTGTGTCATCAGCGAACAGCAACTGATTCAACTCCCAATCTTTACCATTCTTTCCTACTAAACCCAATCCTCTTCCCATAGTTCTCCTTTTCACCTCCCTCACCACACCATCCATAAACATATTAAACAGCCATGGTGACATTACACAACCCTGTCGCAAACCTACCTTTACCTCAAACCATTCACTCAACTCACCATTTCCTACTCTCACACATGCTCTGCTCCCTTCATAAAAACTCTTAACTGCTTCTAACAAATGTCCTCCTATTTCATAAATCTTTAACACCTTCCACATTGACCAACTGATAATTATAATTAAAAGAAACCACACTCGCAAATATTCATTCATGTTATTTTACTATCATTCACAAGATCACGACGAGGAACATAACTTGTTTGGACAACTATACATCATAATTACGTTATAAAGTCTTCGTAATGGCTGAACAATAATGATGGTGGCATGGGAATTTACCGTCAGCTAGAAAAGAACAGAGTACATGGAACCCCTACCAACGGAGCCAGCTCCTGCTAACTCATTTATCATACAACTCATCTGAACCACCACCAACATTCTCACCTAACTGAGCTATTATTCACCCCTCCTACACGCAGTATACACTGCTACTCATACATCACACGGTATAAACTTATTCCCATACATCACACGGTATACACTTCCTCCCATGCATCACACGGTATACACTTCTTCCCTCCCATACATCACACGGTATACACATCTTCCCATTCATAACACGGTATACACTTCTTCCCATACATCACACGGTATACAGTTCATCCCATACATCACACGGTATACACTTCTTCCCATACATCACACGGCATTCACTTCTTCCCTTACACGACTCAGTATACACTTCTTCCCATACATCACACGGTATAAATTTCTTCCCATACACCACTCAGTATACACTTCTTCCCATACACCACTCAGTATACCCTTCTTCCCATACATCACACGGTATACACTTCTTCCCATACATCACACGGCATACACGTCTTCTTCCCATACATCATCTAACACTCTTAAGGGGAGATGGGTGATTTTTATGGTCCCCCTTCTCCCTCACGTTCGGCCCATTACTTTGGCGATTTTAAGACCTTTCACCCCGTTCCTTTGGCAATGTTAAGACCTTCTGTGCCACTTAGGTGTCGATTTCATCCTGGCGAACGATACCGATCCTGTAATTTTAAGAGGAACCTGCCTTCGGCCGTGAATTTTGTTTACCGAACAATGTACAAATATATCTCGAAAGCGGATCTAGGGGATGTTTTCTTTAGCGTATTTGGTCCTTATATGAGATTTACATGGCCAAAATGATGAAACAGTGTAAATGTTCCTGTATTCTTTCTCATAAGCATGCCAGTCATAAAGGGGGTAGTGCTTGTTTTTTGGTCTACATATTTATCTATTGATATATTATATAGTTTCCTCACTAGACCTCCACCAAGCTTAAAAGAAAACACCCCCTAGACCCCCTTTCAAGATACATTTGTAAATATTTCCGTAGAAAAATGTCCCAGCCAAAGGACGGATCCTTCTAAAATTTCAGGCTCGCTATGGCTCGCCATGAAAAAAATCGACACCTAAATGGCACGAAAGGTCTTAATATTGACCAAAAAAAAAATGGGGGTGAAAAGTCTCAAAATCGCCAAACTAACGTAAAGAACGTCCTAAAATATCAAAACTATCATGCTAAGCATGAGGGAAAAAGGGGTCCAGAAAAAGCAACTACTTACCCCTTAAAATCATATTATTCCGGTTTGACCCCCTACCAAAGACCCCCCCCCCCCCAGCAGTGTCCGTCCATCCTCCAACCACCAACACCCTCCACACCTATCACGGAACATCCCCAACCACCAACTATCCTCACCAACACCCTCCACATCTATCACGGACCATCCCCAACCACCAACACCCTCCCCCTCTATCACGGACCATCCCCAGTAGCCTCCGTCCATCCCCCTGCATTGTGGTCCAGCCCTCCTCATCATTCCAGCCATTCATCTTGCCTTATCTCAGAGCCGCTCCGTTGGGTCACTCTTCTTTCCAGGGAACCCCAAGTCGGGAAACGTGGCTGGACCTCCCTCCCAATACGCTTTTTCCATTTTTATGACTTGTGATTAATCGAGCAGATGCCTCCACCTCCACCACCACCAGCGACGCTGCTACCACTATATTCTCCGGTCGGGGGCGATTCCATAATTTTCGGGGGATGGTGGGGTTTTGGGGGCATTGTGGGTTGGATTGAAGGAAGGAAGGTAGGTTATTGTTGTTGTTGTTGTTGTTGTTCCCCAAGCTGCCTGGCCGAACAGCCCCAAGGCCCCAAGCAAGGCCAAGGCCATAACTGAGCGCCCCCACAGAACCCTCCCTGCCGACCACAATAAAGCCTGGGTGACCGAAGCCACTCCATGGCGAGGAGCTGAGGAGAGCGACAGAAACACCCAGGAAACCAAAGCCCCACCCAGGGCCCTGTGCCCCTCAGCAATTATGAAGAGAAAGCTGAGGGGCAAAGGAAAAAAATGTGACGCTTTGGCTTCCAATCTTGGTAGATTGGGAGGTCAATCCACGGAAGAGACGCCGTCACTTGAGATCTAGAAAATATATAAGTAAAAGGAACAGTCAGAGTAAGCTATGGGTATGGCAGAGATCGCTCAGTTCTCACTCTGATAGACCAACCCATCACCAGGAAGGTAGGTTAAAGGGTGTGCTGTAAACATTGTTTGTTCGAATGTGAAATATATACACACAAGTGTTTCTAGCGTTTACATGTTCAAATTAGCACACAAACTATTGAAAACTAGTTTGTGTACAATTTTTGCTATAAATGCGCATTGCATTTTGATAGCGTATCACGACATATTGTTACTTGATCACCTCGCTACTAAAAATGAAAAAACAAACAAATATACAATACGTATTGCAGAACATAACACCTCAAATTAAGTTAGTTTAGGCTTGGTAAGGATATTTGTTCCTCTATCCACAGGAGCTATGAACTTAGTAAACAAATATTATGATCGATGACATTTCTGGGATTTGGCAACCTTCATAGAACCCTTCTTCTTTACATTAATTTGTATCATTTGTAAAACTAAATGGCTATTAGAAAACCAAAATAGCCATAGCTGATATTATAATCTTGGATAAAATATGTTTCAATTAGGCAGTTTATATTCGGTTAGCTACGTATTATTTGGTCTTGTAATAAAATGTATAACTCCTTAGCGAGGTGGACAGGTAGCGAATATTTAACATCAAGTTGAACTAGGCGAAGAGAATATTTAGAAAACCTTAAAGAGGATGACATTCAAGGAACGTTGCAGGTTTGGTTGCATTATAGTTAAATCTCGTCGATAACAAAGTATTTTCTTGGTCAAATTTATCTTTTATATTAAACTACTTTTCATTTGACTGCAAGGAGAAATTAAGAGTCCATGTTTCCATTACTGGACAATTATATTTAAAATGTGTTTGTTAATTCAAGACTAGTTTAGATTCAGTTAGGTTAAGTAAAATACGTTACCGGTAGGTAAAGCAAATTAGGCAAAATTAGAAAAGGTAGATTACGTTAGGCACTAGAGATTTCAAACGAACATTAAGGTAAATGTGTACGATAATAAAATTATTAGTATATGCCCTAACCGTATATGCTGTTATGGCCAACATGTGAGAGAGGATTATTCTGTTCGCAAAGAATTGACGTAAAATAGCTGAGCTCGTTATTTAAGGAGTTTCATTAAAATTAAAACGGTGCCTTTTATAGGGCAGTTTGTTATATATAGGATGCTTCTAAGCAGTAGACGAAAATGTAAATGAATATATATCGTAGGGGTTTGAGGAACCAGGCCTCATTATAACGACCACCTTTAAAGGCTTGCCTGGAGTGACACAAATGAAAAATACTTGAAGTTTTCTAATACGCACCTTCAGATAAACTCCTCCGGTATTGAAAACTTCTTGAGGGTTCGTTCCAAACTTTTCCGAGATAACTTTCATCACGAGATAAGCTATTAGCCGACGGACAGAGCTATGGTGAAGGGAAATAGGGTTCAGCAGGGGTGGGGGGGGGGGGATGGAGGAGGAGAAGAGGAGGTGTGAGAGAGGAAGAGCAGTAGGAGGAGGGGAAGGAGGAATTGATGTGAAAGAGTAGGAAGGGAAGGAGGAGGTGCAAGAGAAGAAGAGCAGAAGGAGGGGTAGGAGGGAAAGAAGGAGGTGGTGTGAGACAGGAGGAAGGGAAGGAGGAGGTGTGAGAGAGGAGGAGTAGGGTGTGAAAGAGGAGGAAGGGAAGGAGGAGGTGTGAGAGAAGAAGAGCAGTAGGAGGGGAAGAAGGAGGTAGTGCGAAAGAGGAGGAAGGGAAGGAAGAGATGTGAGGGAAGAAGACCAGTGGGAGGGAGGGGGGGGGGGGGAAGATGAGGAGTAAGGGAAGAAGGAGGTGCGAGAGAAGAAGAGCAGTACTAGGAGGGGAAGATGAGAAGGTGGTGTGAAAGAGGAGGAAGGGAAGGAGGAGGTATGACAGAGGAAGAGCAGGAGGAGGGAAAGAAGAGAAGGGGTGAAGAAAAGCAGGAGGGGAAGAATGAAAGGAGGTGTGAGAAAGGAAGAAGAAAAAGTAGAGGTGTGAGAAAGGAAGAGCAGTAGGAGGAAGGGAAGGAGGAGGTGTGAGAGGAAAAACAGAAGGAAGGGAAGGAGGAAGTATGGGAGAGGCAAAGTGGGAGCAAGGGAAGAAAGAGGTGATGTGAAAGGGGAAGAGCGATGGGAGGTGATGAAGGCGGTGGTGTGAAAGAGGAGGGAGAGAAGGAAGTAAACATGAAGGAGAACATATTATTATCGAACAGCGAAAAAAATACAAGGGGTTTACATAAAAAACAGCCCTTTCAATACTGGAGGTTGTCATATATTTAAGGGGAGACGGACCGTTTTTTTAGTTTTTGTTTTGTCTAATAATTAATTTTTTCCGTTATTTCTTAGTTTTCTCGCTAGACCTCCATTAAGCTTAGAAAAACACCCTCTAGATCCCCCATCAAGATAAATGTGTACATTTTTCGGTAGAAAAATGTTCCGGCTGAAGGCCGGTTCCTCCTAAATATTCAGTTCACCTAAATGGAACTATCTATCTATCTATCTATATGCTCAGGCCCAATCCCCATTTTGGGGGTAGCCGACTCAAGACAGAGGAAGAACAGGGAAAACACAAAAACAATATAAAACAACAAATACACACAGATAAAAAACACAAACTCACACACATCCAGGTCACCCAAGAGAAGACCCAGAGACCAGGGTCACCAATGTCTATCCAGCACTCCCCCGGCCCCCGACCATCCGGAGAGGTTCCGATCTCGGCAGGCAGACATGCAGCGGAGCCAAAGCCACAAGCCCTCCCACCACACTTCCAGGCGCACCCTTCATATTAATCGTCTCCCCGGGCCAGGCGCCTGATGGACTATTATCTAGTCCAACTTGCGCCCGACCCCTTACTCCAAATGACCACGTGTTCACTCAACTATTCACAAGCATTCTCCATTCACTCCTGTCCACCACCACTTCCCCTGCCTGATCTATAGTCATTCCTCTATCATCCAAAGCCTTTCTTACACAGTCTCTCCATCTCAATTTGGGTCTTCCTGCCCTTCTATCTCCCCTTGTACCTGACTCACATATTCTCTTTGTAAGCCTTTCATCTTCCATTCGTTCAACATGACCATACCAGCTCAGCACCCTTCTGTCCACTCTGGCTGACAAATGTTCCTGCTGCCCCACTCTCCTACGTATCTCTTCATTCCTCAATCTGTCTCTACGAGTAACTCCACACATACTCCCCAAGCACATCATCTCCATCACATCCAGCCCTCTTTTCTCCTTCTTCTTCAGCCCCATACATCACTGTTGGCACAACAATTCCTTGATACAGTGCACTTTTTACTTTCACTTTTTACTTTTAAACGGAACGGAAGGTCTTGATATTGGCAAAAAATGGAGCAAAAGGTCTGAAAATCGCCAAACTAATGGGGCGAATGTTTTGAAATCTCATAACTAATAGAGCTAAGTTCAGCTATATATAAACGATTTGTTGCAGCTAAGGAATAATTGAGATAGTTTATCCCATTTTCATTGCTACAAGTTTGCCATAAGCTGAATAAAATCGCTTAATGGGGCCCACCTCGCTTTTTTTATTTTGTTTTCCCTCTCTCGTTGGCTTGTATCCATTCGGCCCCCTTCAGCCTACTATTTTAGGACGTTTACCCCCATCCAGGTGTCAATATTTTCTTGGCGAGCGGTAGCGAGCCAGCATATATTTATTTTTGTTTTGACAGCAAGCTAAATTTGTAAATTTTTCGATTGAAAAAAAGTCTCCGAAGCCGGATTTCTCCATACAATACTGGTTCGCTATCGCTAGCTAGGAAGAAATTGACACCTGGATGGGAATAAACGTCTTAAAACAGTTGGCTGAATGGGGCCGAATGGATACAAGCCAGAGAAAGAGAGAAAAGGAGAGAAAGATAAAAAAAAGCAGGTGACCCCCCTTAATAATTGTCAGAACATACGGTAATACAAAGGGCGTCACCAGTTCTGAATGAGTTAACCATATACAGCATTAATAATGGAGCAAAAATAAATACAAATCTAAATAAGTAAAGTAAAGGCAAAGACTAATTACCGGTGAAAGAGAAGATAAACAGATCAACAATATAAAGTAGAATATGTAGACGTGTGTGAGTTTGTATTTTGTTTTTGTGTGTTCATTGTTGTCTGTTGTGTTGTCCCTATTCTGGCTCTGTCTTGAGTCGGCCGCCCCCCTTCCTTCCCCCAAAAAAGAAAAAAGAAACACAAAATAGGAAAAGTGGGGATTGGGCCTGAGTATAAAGATATATAGATAGATAGATGTGGCAGAAATTAACTAATGCAAATTAGATACACATATACAGTATAAGTTATCAACTCTGCGTAAGCAGAGTTTGGTATTGCTCCCCGTATAATGGGTACCACACGAAAACAATGTCTGTCGTCGTCGTCGTCACTGTCGTCTTCGGCGTCGTCGTCGTCCGTCTGTCTCGGAACTCCTCCTAGACCGTTGGACGGATTTTCACCAAATTTCACACGAACATTTGTTGCGTGAATGCAAAAGTCAGTCAAAAAATATTTTTTGAATTTATGCAATAGTTATGATTTTAGGTCCAAAATATGGTTTTGCCCCCCCCCCCCCTCCCGGAACCCCCCCCCCCCCAGCAATGATGGCGTTCTTAGAACGCATTCGTTCTGGGAGCGAAAACATCTCGCTACGTATTTGCTAGGTTAAGTTAGTTTAGTTGGCATTAGAAGTGATGGTAGTAATATTTGGATTTATGGTGATAGTAGTGATAATGGTGATTATTGTAGTGATGATGGTTGTAGTTGTATTTATGATGATGACATTAGTGGTGATGATGACAGTAGTAGATATGATGGTCACAGTAGTAGTAATGATGGTCATAATAGTAGTGATGATGGTGACAAGTAATGATTATAGTTGTAGTGATAATAATAACAGTAGTGTTGATGGTAGTGACGATGGTGTGAGTAGTAGTGAGGATGGTGAAATTTATAGTGATGATGACGATAGTTGTGGTGATTAAATTCATAGTAATGGTGATGATGGCAGTAGTAGTGATGATGGTGACAGTAGAATAAATTATGGTAGTATTTGTGACAGTAGTACTGATGATGGTTATAGTAGTAGTGATGATGTTAACAGTAGTAATGATGATTGTAAGATGGTGGTGATGATATTAGTAATGATGGTTGATAGTTGTAGTATCAATGATGATAGTAGTGATTAAGATGCTAGTGACAATGGAGAGTTATAATGGTGAGAGTAGTAGAGATAATTGTAATTGTAGTAGTGATGATGATCATAGTAATGGTGTTGATGCCAGTACTCGTGATGACTGTGGCAGTTGTAGTGATGATGGCAGTAGTAGTGATTATGTTGATTGTTATTGATGATGGTATTAGTAGTGGTGATGGTAACCCATCGCAGAGTTGGGTATGCCGTTTTGATTTTGGGCAAAACGGCACGTCTACTTTATTTATATATAATAAATGCATCTGACTTCACGAAGGTATTCAAATGAATCAGTATTATATATTAAATATATACAGAGACCCACGGCAAGGGTTTGACATGGTTCCATTTGGGTTAATAAATATGAGAAATTGTGCCGACACTGCTGTTGCGATTCTACCTACATGATATTAGTTATGTTATTATGTATATATATACTGTGTATATATATATATATATATATATATATATATATATATATATATATATATATATATATATACTGTGTATATATATATATATATATATATATATATATATATATATATATACATCAATGAATATGTGGCTATTTGTGTGCAGGTGCATGTGGATTTATGGAGATATATGGAGATGTATAAAGACGTGAGTAGACTAATATGAATGTATGTGCAGATACATAGGGATTTGGATACATGTGGTAGATTTTCTGGAGAACACTTCCGCAACAGTCCCCCCCCCCCCACCAGTCTGCCCCACCAATGCATGTTTGTCTTTTAAAGGGGTAGAATTCGTTTTTGATGGACCCCCTTCTTCCTCATGTTTAACATATTTGTTTTGAAGTTTTAAGATTTTTGGGCCGTTAGTTTGTCGATTTTAAGACCTTTCGCCCCATTTCTTCGTCAATGTTTAGACCTTTCGTGCCATTTAGGTGTCGATTTTTTCCTGGCGAGTGATAGCGAGCCTGTATATCTAAAAGGAACTGGCCGAGCCGGGAAATTTTTCTACCGAAAAATGTACACATTTATCTTGAAAGGGGATCTAGGGTGTGGTATTTTAAGCTTAATGGAGGTCTAGCGAGGAAACTAAAAAATAAATAAATTAATAAATACATAGACCAAAAACCAAGCACTACCCCCTTAAACCAGGCCAATTACAACGCCAAACAATGAGCGCCTTAATGTCCAGCCTCAAGCCATCCTCAAGACTTCTTAACATCGTACGGTACTTCATTGACCGGTCGAATTTCACTAACCGGTCAAATCTCAGCGAAAGGGATTGCATTACGTCAAACCGTGGCGCCAGTCCATCATAGGTGAATCCCATCGATCATCGAAATTCATGTGGTCGGTTGATTATATTCAGTAGCCGATTATCTTGCAGCAGCTGATTATTAATGAACAGTCTAATATTTTGGCTCGAACGTTCCTTGATTTTAGTCCTGTCACTCTTTTAACTCTGGCGAAGGCACTCGTCACAGACAGTTTTGCCTTTTGTCTCCCTCATCCACACAGAAAAAAAAGTAAAATAAAAATATGACAAGTCGAATATATCAATAAAGCTTCATTTTGATGACCAATCGAATAAGGTAGGCCAGTCGAGAAGCTGAATATTATTAAGCAGTCTAATATAGTAAACCAGTCGAATATTGTAGGCCAGTCGAATATCGCCGAATAGTCAAATTTTGTCTACCGGTCGAACATCTTGCCCGACCGATCAAGCTATGGAATAATCTCATGGTCAAATATTAGTCAACCCAACCCCATTATTTTTTCTGATTTTTTTTCCTGTAATCCATATCAGCAACACCAATTTACACCACCACCAATACTATCAACTGTGTAAGGGGAGATGGCCGTTTTTCTGGTCCCCTTTCTTCCTCATGCTTATCCCTATTAGTTTTGAGATTTTAAGACGTTTGCCCCATTAGTTTGTCGATTTAATGATGCTTTGCCAAATTTCGTTGTCATTTCTAAGACCTTTTGAGCCCTTTAGGTGTCGATTTTTTCCTGGCGAGCGACAGCGAGCTTGTAATTTTGGAGGAACCGGCCTTCGGCCGTGACATTTTTCTACTGAAAAATGTACACATTTATCTCGAAGGGTGATCTAATGGATATTTTTTAAGTTTGATGAAGGTCTAGGGAGGAAACTAAAAATTAAATTAATATATAAATAGATAAAAAAATACAAACAAAAACAAAAATACAAAACATACGTAAACAAAATAAAAATAAAAAATCCCCTAAGGCGACTGGTCATAGGCCTTGCTTACTTTCACAACGAAGGCAACTACACCATAAACACAGTGGGCTGGCCTATATTTTATCTCCGTTAAGGGAAGAAAAACTTAGTGAACAGAAAAACAGTTTTGATATATTCTGATCAATTCTGTGAACAAAAGCTTACATTTTAAAGTAATCGTAATTACATCAGCCTCCTCAATGGCTATTAGTTTGGTCTTGCATATTGTTCAAACTCAGCTCTGAGCGAAGTGTATCCTACAATTGTGTATCATACTGTGCCAATTTAGCTGGCTGTTTTGATGTTTCCCTCTTTAAAACGTATATATTTCTTTCTGTTTCGCTCATTCCCTTCATCCCGTCGACGAAACTCCTCACTCCAGCCTCTCTCATTTGAGCATAATAGGATCAGTCTGGCGGAGCTGGTGATATGATATTATTGGGTTGAAATATGACTTTATTTCCTCGTGCAGGTCTCTCGGAAATGAGTTCCATAACACCTTATCAGAGCTGACGTTCGCGGCCCGGCGAGAGGGGCGTAACCGTGGGAGGCGAGGGGAAGACGGGAGCGAGAGAGAGAAGGTGGGATTTTGACGTTTTTCATCCCACTTCTGGAGGATTTACACCGGGATTAATAGCACGGGGAGGTCGACTATAGCTGGGATGGGATTCCTGGCATTAGCTCGGGAATCGTACGTGTAGGATTTGGCGATCGTCCTGTTGTTGCTTTCCGAGTGACACGTCTTGGGTGGTGTTTGTTCTGGGCCTGGCGCGTTGGCCCTTTTGGTCCTTTCTCGTTGATTTGTCGGTAGGAAATGGGCAGAGGGGCGCCAGGACATGACGCCGAATATCTGAGGGGAGAGAGAGAGAGAGAGAGGGAGAGAAAAAGAGAGAGAGAGAGAGAGAGAGAGAGAGAGAGAGAGAGAGAGAGAGAGAGAGAGGGAGAGAAAAAAAGAGAGAGAGAGAGAGAGAGAGAGAGAGAGAGAGAGAGAGAGAGAGAGAGAGAGAGAGAGAGAGAGAGAGAGAGAGAGAGAGAGAGAGAGAGAGAGAGAGAGAGAAAGACCGAGAGAGAGAGAGAAAGAGCGAGAGAGAGAGAGAGAGAAAGAGCGAGAGAGAGAGAAAGAGCGAGAGAGAGAAATAGAGGGGTAGGGGTAGGGGGAGAGAGGATGAGGGGGAGGGAGATAGGATGAGGGGGAGGGAGATAGTTCGTAGGGAAGGGAATAAAGAAGGGAGGGGTTCATAGGGTAGAGAGAGAAGAGGGCGGGGGTGGGGGGCTGCCGTTGGGGAGGGCAGGGATGAGATACAAAACGTCGAAGGTGGAAGGGGAATGCAATACAAGAAGGATAGCCGAGTGTTGAATATACGGGTGGGGTTAAAGGATGGTTTATGTGTGAGAGAGAGAGAGAGAGAGAGAGAGAGAGAGAGAGAGAGAGAGAGAGAGAGAGAGAGAGAGAGAGAGAGAGAGAGAGCGAGAGAGAGAGAGCGAGAGAGAGAGAGCGAGAGAGAGAGAGCGAGAGAGAGAGAGCGAGAGAGAGAGAGAGAGAGCGAGAGAGAGAGAGAGAGAGCGCGTATCTATTCAAACTAGTTATTTGAGTAATTAAGGCAATAAACTATTTTGGTTATAAGACGCCCAAACTATTTAAGGGGGGGATGGTTAACTTTTTGGTCGATTTTTTCATGTATTTAATATTTGTCTAGTTTCCTCCCTAGACCTCCATCAACCTGTAAAAAACACCTATAAATAAATTTGTAAAAAAATTTGGTAGAAAAATGTTCCGGCCGAAGGCCAGATTCTCTTGAAATTACAGGCTCGCTATCGCTTGCCAGGACAAAATCTACACGTAAATGGCACGAAAGTCTTGATATTGACAAAGAAATTGGGCGTAAAGTCTTAAAACCGCCAAACTAATGGGCTGAACGTCCTAAAATAATAAAACAAAAACAATTGGGCTAAACATGAGGGAGAATGGGGCCAGAAAAATCAGCCAATCCCCCCTTAACTAAATCCAACAGATATGCTCTCATCAAGCTCATGGTGTCGTAGGAATATTATTTTGCGCGTATATAATAATAGTGAGTTATAAACATAATTGGTTATTGTCTTTGTTATCAGTGAAATAATGTTTATCGATAATTATAAACTAAAGACGTTCGTTCCGTTAGTTTGGCAATTTTTAGACCTTTCGCCTCATTGTTTTGTCAATATTAAAATCATTCCTGCCCTTTAGGTGTAGATTATTTCCTGGCGAGCGATAGCCAGCCTCCAACTTTAGAAGGAACCTGTGGCGGAACTTTAACCCATTCAATACCGGTGATGACATTTATATTATATGTTCGGTAACTATCAGGTCAGGTGAAGGTATTGAGGGATAAGCCTTTACAACCGCACCTCGTAGCTACTTTCTACTTGTCCTATTATTCTGAAGAGTGTAGAGAGGGGAGAAGGGGTGTTGGAGAGAAAGGAAGGTGTTGGAGTGGCTTTGTTATGTGTGTTTAGTCTGTATACGTCGTCGAGGTGTCCTTCGACTGGGTGCAAGCATGTGAAACATGCTAGGACGTACTACCACACCCACTAAATGTCCGCCATGGCTGGGATCGAACCCAGCTGGGTCAAGCAGATTCACACGTGAGCGTGCTCACCACTCGACCGCCGGGGAGAGGGATAAGCCTTTACAACGGCACCTCGTATTTACATTCTACTTTTCCTATTTTTCTGAAGCGTGTAGAGAGGGGAGAAGGGGTGTTGGAGAGAGAGGAAGCTGTTGGAGTGGCTTTGTTATGTGTGTTTAGTCTGTATACGTCGTCAGGATGTTCCCTGACTGGGTGCGAGCATGTGAAACAATGCTAGGACGTACTACCACACCCACTAAATGTCCGCCGTGGTAGGGATTCGATCCTGGGTCTTGCAGATTCACACGTGAGCGTGCTCTCCACTCGACCACCACGTATATCAATCAAAAGGCTACAGACTATCTCAATTAATCCTTTTAGCTACCATGTATGCTTCCTAAGCTTCATATAATCGTCTTGATGTAGCTAAAATAATATAAGAGAGACGTCACCGCTACCATACGGATTAAAACAGCAATATAAACGCAGATGACTAAAGGTGATCTATGCATGATTACAAAATGATTCCTCTAAACTTATTCATACAAATAAGCTGCACCTCGGTGTAAATAAATGATTTACTATGAATGTGTGTGTTATTTATGTATCGATTTGGTTTCTTTCAATGTAGAAACTTATTTATTAAATATTAACAAGGGCAAAACGTTATCAACTAGCGCATGGGGCCGAACGATGATACATACCGTCTACTTAACCGACTAAATGTGATTCCTTCCTCGCGAACGGAACTAATGGGAGACCCTCAGTATCTCCCACCACCTCCACCTCCCACACGTATCCCTCCCCCAGCCACTCCAAGGACCAGTCAACTTTATCCCTGTCCTCAAGCGGCGGAGATAAGCAAAAAAAGCGCCGAGGAACACCAGGGATATTTTTTTTAGAATTTGTTGTTGTACCTTGGCTTCAGATTGTTGTTTCTGTCGGCCGGGGTGTTTAGGACGGTCAGTGAAGGCAGATTTGTTTTATCTGGACCCCTTTCTCCCTCGTGTCCAGTCCCATTAGTTTGGTGATTCCTTCTGTGACATATAGGTGTCGATTTTATTTTTCCTGGTGAACGATAGTGAGCCAGTAATTTAGTAGGAGCCGGCCTTCGGCCGGGACTTTGTCTACCGAAAAATTTACAAATGGATCTCGAACGGGGGTCTTAGGGATATTTGTTAACCCCTTCTGTACCGGCAACGTCTTCTTAATTTCATTTTAGCTATATTTAGACGATTTTGTGCAGTTTAAGAAGGAGCTGTGGTAGTAAAAATGGTGAAGTGAGATAGTTGGAAGCCTGTTACTAGCTGGAAGCCCTTTTTAAACTAAATACAATAATCTAATAGTAGCCAGAATAAGTTAACAGGACGGCACCGGTACCGGAAGGGTTAAAGCTTGATGGAGGTCTTGGGAGGCAACAGAAATAACGAATGAATACATAAATAAACGGTTGTTGCGCTGGCTTCAGATAGTTTCTGTCGGCCGAGGTGTTTGGGACGCTGTAACTACCGGTCAGCTAAGGGGGTACTACTCGCTTTTTCTGGACCCCCTTCTCCCTAATGTTTAGCCCCATTAGTTTTGACATTTTAAGACGTTGGTTCCATTAGTTTGGGGATCTTATGATCTTTCACCCCATTTCTTTGTCAATATTAGGACCCTTCGTGCCATTTAGGTGTCGATTTTTTCCTGGCGAGCGATAGCGAGCCTGTAATATAAGGAGGAATCGGCCTTTGGCCGGGAAATTTTTCTACCGAAAAAATTACAAATCTATCTTGATGGCGGGTCTAGGGGGTGTTTTTCTAAGTTTGATGGGGGTCTAGGGAGGAAACTAAAAAATATAGATGAATAAATGAATTAATACACCAAACAAACAGCCACTGTCTCCTTAAAGGAGCTTAATTGATTGTTCATAGATCAGTCGAGAGATAATAGAGTAAGGTAATGGGGGTGCTACTCGGCAAGAGAGAAATAGTGGTGCCAATTTAGCTACTTTCGCGCTAGATCTAGATATATTTACTTCGATCTAGAGGCAAATTTTTACATCTAGCGACATAAATTCTAGGGATATTCTGGAGATCAGGACTATTTTAGGGTAGTATTCTAGAGATTTTGGCATTATTCTAGCGATTAATAGCTTATACATACTATCTAGCGGACTTGATTTGGTAACCCTGGAGAAAAAAATAAAGTAAAATTTAAAAAAAAACAAGAATAGGTAATCTTGGAGAGAGAATAAATAAAAATAAATAAAAATAAACTCATTGGTCCCGTTTTCTGCGCTCGGTTTGTCCTGCACGTCATGACGGTGTGTAGCAGTAAAACAAATACGGCGGGATAGCACCGGGAAGCGTGAATGCCAAACATGTTTTATACGCATACAGTCAAGTTTCCTCACTCCGGGCCAAGATGGTATCGGTGGGGAGGACGGTGGTGGAGTGGCGGAGTAGTGGTGGAGGACGGTGTTGGAGTGGAGGAGTAGCGGGGGAGGACGGTGTTGGAGTAGCGGGGGAGGACGGTGTTGGAGTGGCGGGGGAGGACGGTGTTGGAGTAGCGGGGGAGGACGGTGTTGGAGTAGCGGTGGAGGACGGTGTTGGAGTGGCGGAGTAGCGGGGGAGGACGGTGTTGGAGTAGTGGTGGAGGACGGTGTTGGAGTGGCGGAGTAGCGGTGGAGGACGATGTTGGAGTGGCGGAGTAGCGGTGGAGGACGGTGTTGGAGTGGAGGACGGTGTTGGAGTGGAGGAGTAGCGGTGGAGGACGGTGTTGGAGTAGCGGTGGAGGACGGTGTTGGAGTGGAGGAGTAGCGGTGGAGGACGGTGTTGGAGTAGTGGTGGAGGACGGTGTTGGAGTAGTGGTGGAGGACGGTGTTGGAGTAGTGGTGGAGGACGGTGTTGGAGTAGTGGTGGAGGACGGTGTCGGAGTGGCGGTGGAGGACGGTGTTGGAGTAGCGGTGGATGACGTTGTTGGAGTGGCGGAGTAGCGGTGGAGGACGGTGTTGGAGTAACGGTGGAGGATGGTGCTGGAGTAGTGGTGGAGGACGGTGTTGGAGTAGCGGTGAAGGACGGTGTTGGAGTAGTGGTGGAGGACGGTGTTGGAGTGGCGGAGTAGCGGTGGAGGACGGTGTTAGAGTAGTGGTGGAGGACGGTGTTGGAGTAGTGTTGGAGTGTTGGAGGAGCAGCGGTGGACAAACACCATCATTGGGTTATAATTCCTGCCTCATGTCCTACGGCCTGGCATTTTGCACACTCGGCAAATCGAAAGTTTATCCAAAGCAAATTCGTTCACATTCCGGAATGGGTGTCGGATACGTTGTTGTAGATGGAACACCCCATTCAATCTCCCTTATCTCGCTCTCTCTGGGAGGCACAATATTTCATTTTTGGGGTCATCAGAGGCCGAAACGGGCTGGTGGGTTTGTGGCTCTTACCTCTAGTGCCGGTAAGGCTCAACATCAGACCTGGGAGTGCCAGCGGCTTGCGACCATCACTCACGTATCGTTTATTTCTCCAAAGCATATAAGCCAGGGGTTCAGAAGCTCCCCAGAAATGAATATTCGTATTTCGCTTTGTGATAAACGCATCTCGACTGTCATATTCTTTTGTGCAGACGCGTGGCTGGGCTTTGGTTCGGCCCAGGATTTAGCTGCCCTATACCTTTACTTTTAGGCACTTTCATATTTTTTCGTTCTCCACCGCGGAATCAATATGTATAGCCGGTAGCCAGCCGATCATTCCGCGAGTGAATCACCGTACAGTTGAATGAAACACAAAGGGAAGAGACAGCTTGCATCGGGTCCGCCAGATAAGACGGCGATGATGAGTCATTTTTGGTGCAAACTCGATTATCAACAACGAAGATGATTGCCGTCGTAAGGGGAGGCAGACCGTTTTTCTGGACCCCCTTCTTCCTAATGTTTAGCCCCACTAGTTTTGAGATTATAAGACGTTCGGCTCATTAGTTTGGCGATTTTAACACCTTTCGCCCCATTTCGTTGTCAATTTTAAGACCTTTCGTGCCATTTAGGTGTCGATTATTTCTTGGCGAGCGATAGTGAACCTGCAATTTTAAGAGGAAACATGTACACATTTATCTTGAAGGGGGGGGGGGGGGGTCTAGGGTGTGTTTTCTAAGCTTGATGGAGGTCTAAGGAGGAAACTAAAACATAGATATATATTATTAGTAGGTTCAGGGATATTTCGTCGCGAGGCCGGTCTATGTGATCTGTGCCCCATGAATATTCTTGCCTCTCAGTTAAACATTAGGCTACCATACCGCGGTTGGGAGTATGAACATGATAGGTAAATATCCAGTATTCGAGAATGGATAATAAGTCGTATGCGTGTGCATAAACCTTTAACCGTCCTGGTGGTGTAATGGTTAAGGTGGCAAAAATCTGTGTGTGATAACCCGGGTTCGCACCGTCCTGGTGGTGTAATGGTTAAGGTGGCAAAAATCTGTGTGTGATAACCCGGGTTCGAATCCTGGTGGATCATATATACTTTAATTAATTTCATTGAGGGTGTTTGGTGTTATGGTGAAATTAATAAAATATACAATATATGAATACATTAATTAATAGACCAAACAAACGGTCAGTCTCTCCTTAACCCGTACGGTACAGGTGACGTCCTTTTAACTATATTTTGGCTACTATTAGAAAATTCCATTCAGTTTAGGAAGGACCTCTGGCAATAATAAGGCTTCAAACTATCTCAACCAACCCTTTTGACTACCGCAGACTAAGCTGCATAATATCTTCTTAATATAGCTAGAATCAAATATAACACACGTAGCTGGTACAGTTGCGATAATAAGTGATGTCTCGGCACCAAGTATGTGTTGATCAATAATTGGTATCGGCAATATCTAAGCTTCATTTCTTCATATCAAGTGAAATATACAAACCTGTTCCTACACTTACCCACCCTATTCAACATCTGACAGACATTAATACAGCACAGAGCAAGCCAAACGTAATGACAGCTGAGACACGACTTATTAGTGCAACCAAACTCAAAGGGTTAAGATCATCCGAGGCCGGCCAGAAGAACCCCACACCGAGTATTCTGGGAACGGATATTTCCTTTTAAGGGGACACTGACTGTTGTTTTGGCCTATAAATTCATTCGTTCATAAATTCTTAGTTTCCTCGCTAGACATCTCTCAAACTTAAAAAAAACATCCCCTAGACTCAAGATAAATTTGTACATTTTTCGATAGAAAAATGTCCCGGATGAAGGCCAGTTCCTCTTACAATTACAGGCTCGCTATCGCTCGCCAGGAAAAAAATCGTCACCTAAATGGCACGATAGGTCTTAAAATTTATAACCAAATGGGACGAACTGTCTTAAAATCGCCATACAAATGGGCCGAACGTCTAATAATCTCAAAACGAATGGGGCTAAACAATAGGGAGAAGGAGGTCCAGAAAAACGGTCTGTCTCCCATTAAATCGTGGATCAAAGATGCATCTCAAGAAAAATTTATTCAAGGGCTAGTTTATTTCCCCCATCAGAAACTGTTGAAGTGTGGGTGGGATAGCGTTGAGGCCAAGTACAGTCACATTTTTTGTTTTTGTTTTTTTTAATAAAGGGGAGATGGGCGTATATACTGTATTTGCTTTTTGTTTTATCTTTTTATAATTGTGTAGTTTCCTCCCTAGACCTCCATCACGCTGTAAAAAAAAACCATTTCCTAGAACCCCTTCAAGACTAATGTGTATATTTTTTCGGAAAAAGAAATTCACGGCCGAAGGCCGGTTAATATTACAGTCTTTCTATCGCTCGCCAGAAAAATATCGACACCTAAATGGCAAGAAAGGTCTTGATATTGAGAACAGAATGGGATGTAAAGTCATATAATCGAAAAACTAATGAGTCGACCGTCTTAAAATCTAAAATCCAGTGAGATTAAACACGAGGGAGAAGGGGACCAGAAAAACCTGCCCATCTCCCCTTAAATAAAGAATTCTTGGATCTCTATTGTATTTATTTTGGAAATATTGATATTCAAAATTGATTAGGCCTATATATTTATTATTCAGACAATTTTCTACCGAATAATGTACACATTAATCTAGAAGGGGGATCTAATGGATGTTTTTTTTTAAGTTTGATGGAGGTCTAGGGATGAAACTAGACAAATAATTTCAATTATATGATATGTTTTCCTACGAATATATATTTACATCTATATGCCAACTTCTATTGTTATACTTGCGTAATTAAAACAAATGACCGTGGACACCCTTGCTCTACGAGTGATAGCAAAGTTGGTTCCAAGAATCACTTTCCATTTTTAAGGATCTCATTTTGCAGATTCCAGGTTGATTTCAAACTATCAGTCTATATTAAGTTAGTCATTATCATATGCTCTATATAATACAGAAATTTGATCAATATTTACTACTATCGCAATAATGGTTTCGTGTCAAAATAAGATGGCAAATTGTTTAATATACGATGGGCCAACAATACCGCAGCGTTTTATATATATATATATATATATATATATATATATATATATATATATATATATATATACTCCTCCATCCTCGGCGCCTTTTGATCGCTACTATCGTTACAAATCGCCGTGATACCGCCGACTTTATGGCCTATAAAAGTGTGTTATTATCGGGTGAGGAGAGAAGATTTCCGGAAGAGTTCACAGTTAGTATTTTTTTTCCTCATTATTGATAAAGAAACTTGGATGATATTCAGCCGTTGACTTGGCTATTATTTATGTTCATCGATAAACTAACCCTCTGGCAGTTTTGACGCATGTGACAGTTGTCCTGGCTGTAATTAGATGATTATATACAGCTTAGGAAGGATCTGTGTGAATTAAAAACGTTAAGACTATCTCCATCAACCCTCTGACTTCCATATACCCTTCTTAATCTGACTAAAATCGTCTAATGATAGCCATAAAACAGAAAATAAGTGCGTCATCGATCCTCAGAGGGTTAACTTAACACGGCAAACTAGGGAGGTTGTAGACAGCAATCGAGCAGAGCAATATCCACTGGGAGGCCCTTAGGCATGTGATAAGGAGTTGCTGGAACTCCTGCTTCATATCTGGCTTCCCTCACTGTTTCTGTTCGTTTTCTCTCCTATACAGAGAGTAATCCACCTAGCTCCCGGCCTCTACTGAAAAATTTACAAATGTATCCTGAGGGGGTGTCTAAGTGGAGTTTATATATGTTTGAGGGAGGTCTAGCAAGGGGGAACAAAAAATAGCCCCTTAACAAAACTCATACAATAAACATGGGATGAATTCTGGGATATCTTTAGGGTAGAGTATATAATATATCTGGTGGTTCCGTCTATTGAAAGCCGGAGTTCTGGTTAACCCATTCAGTATAGGCGCTATTCCTTTATTCTGGCTACTATTAGACGATTTCATTCAGTATAAGAAGCGCCTCCGCCAATTAACAGGCTCCGAACTGTCTCGCCTAACCCTTTTTTACTACTATACTGTAGGTCCTTCTTAAACCGTACAAAATCCTCTAAATATAGCTAGAATGAAATTAAAAAGACGTCGCCGGCACAGAAGGGGTTAAGCTGTAAGATATACTACCAGTATGGATCTGAGAATTATGGGTCACTGGAAATATTGCCAACCCACCGATTCTCTTGTCAATTGGAATATCAGCATATGCTATTATCTTTATTTATAAATTTGACTTTTTTTCTTCAATTTTTTCTTGTTCGGCAAACTTGTTATGTATATACACAGACACATACCCCATTGCTAAGGGTGATCAACTCGAGACAGAGCCCGTACAGAAACAGCATTAAAAGTTCCTATTCTCAGTCTTGGACCACTTTCG
The DNA here is from genome assembly GCA_032716605.1 of Paralithodes platypus. Taxonomy (NCBI): domain Eukaryota; kingdom Metazoa; phylum Arthropoda; class Malacostraca; order Decapoda; family Lithodidae; genus Paralithodes; species Paralithodes platypus. Next base: position 112,076,405 of record CM064487.1, read on the forward strand.
GGTTCCCTCGCCCGTTTCTCTGTCTCGTCGAGTAGGAGAATTATACAATTATATACTTGTTATATAGTTAGCTATGTCCATAATACAGCTTTTGTCTCTTTTGAGCTCCCATTGTCGTATTTTACTCTCTGTCCATCAATAAAATACTTCACAATTTGCCTCCCTTCTTCCCTCCCGTGTCACTTAACATTCTTGTGTTCATATCTACAGTAAAATGGCTCCATTATAAATTTTAACTTATAACACTTGTCATTATTTGAGCCTCTAGCACGAGTCCCTCCTTGTGCCTTTGCTTACATAACTATAATACCGTATATCTGCCATTTGCTCATCCCTTTAAACTCGCTCTTCACTATTGACCTGCCCCTTTTCATCCTTGACCTATATTTACAGCTTTACTCTAAAACCATATTCAATCTCATTTTTTATCTCACTCCTTCCTGTTGAATAACATGGCTACGTTAAAACTCTTAAGGGGAGATTTCCACTTGAGGGACTTTTTTCTTGACCCCTTTCTCCCTCATGTGTAGCCCCATTGATTTTGAGACGTTTGCCCCATTAGTTTGGTGATTTTAAGAATTTCCGCCCCATTCTGTCAATTTTAAGACCTTTCATGCCATTTAGGTGTCGAATTTTATCCTGGCGAGCGATAGCGAGCCTGTAATTTAAGAGTAACCGGCCTTCAGCCTGGACATTTTTCTTCCGAAAAATGTACAAATGTATCTTGAAAGGGGGTCAAAGGGGTTAAATTTTAAGATTGCTGAAGGAGTAGAAAACAAACAAAAAACCTCCCCTTAAAGCCTATGTCCACCTTGTAGCGCTACTGCAGTCACCATTTGCATAACTCATATCCCATTCCTTACTCTAGTTTCCAATATCCTCCTCTTGATTAATAAGCACAGTCCTCTAATCATTCTAGCTCTATTCTTTAAATGCGGTCTCTCATGCCATAAATACCTCAATTAATCCTTCATCACTTCATCTCTCAAGCCTCATTCCTTATTTTCTCTCGTGCCTCATTGATCGATAGAGCCTAATTACCTCAGTCCCAGTCCTTTCAAAACTATATATTTATTATTATTATTATTATTATTAGTATTATTTAGTATTGTTTATATAATCTTGTGCCTCATCTCACATTATCTCTTCAGTTACTTCACTCCCACTCCTATAGCTCTACTTTCAATTCTTCCCCTATATACCCAAATCTAACACTGTCAGTACTAGTGACGTCTTATTTATTGGATTTCGACTACATTTAGACGATTATATGAAGCTTAGAAAGGATATATGGTAGCTAAGAGGATTAGTTGAGATAGTCTGTAGCCTTTTAATTGGTTGACAGCTTTCCCAAACTGCAGAAAATCGTCTAATTATTGTCAGGATACAATGAAAAAGACGTCGCCGGTACAGTGTGGGTAAATTAATACCTTAATACCCCACCTTGATAATAACCTATTCACCACCATTTGTTTTTCTTCCACTTCAGTTTCTGTAATTAACCCATCTCCATTACCCCTCTGTCCCCTTGTTTCACCACGGCCTACCATAATATAAACTACGCTACCGTCTCCGTACTTCATCCTTTTCCTATCACTTCACTTCACTCATTCCATGACCGTACTTAATTTAACCCTTTCAATCACCCGAACTCACCCCTTCTGTCACCCTAACTCACCCCTTTCCACCACCCTACCTCACCCCATTCCACCACCCTACCTCACCCCTTTCCATCACCCTATTCCATCACCCTACCTCACCCCATTCCACAACCCTACCTCACCCCATTCCACCACCCTACCTCACCCCATTCCACCACCCTACCTCACCCCATTCCACCACCCTACCTCCCCCTATTCCACCACCCTACCTCACCCCATTCCACCACCTTACCCTACCCCATTCCACCACCCTACCTCACCCAATTCCATCACCCTACCTCACCCCATTTCACCACCCTACCTCACCCCATTCCACCACCCTACCTCACCCCATTCCACCCCCTCCACAGCACCCTATACCTCAGCCCATTCCATCACCCTACCTCGCCCCTTTCCATCACCTTAACTCTCTCCATTCCACCACCCTACCTCACCCCATTCCATCACCCTACCTCACCCAATTCCACCACCCTACCTCACCCCCTCCACAGCACCCTATACCTCAGCCCATTCCATCACCCTATCTTGCCCTATTCCACCACCCTACCTCACCCCTTTCCACCACCCTACCTCACCCCATTCCACCACCCTACTTTAACCCTTTTCATCACCCTACCTCTCTCACCCCAAGCCTCCCTTTTTTCACCCCTCCCGTCACAACATTTCATGGTGAGAAGGCCACACTACAAAACACACTATCAGGGTTTACCAGCCGTCTCCTTAATTCGGTTCAGGGGACTAGAAAAAAAGAGTGGAAAAAATGGGGACGAGGAAAAATATTGGACATTTGAGATACTAGCCACAAAACAATGGAGCACGAGAGAGAGAGAGAGAGAGAGAGAGAGAGAGAGAGAGAGAGAGAGAGAGAGAGAGAGAGTCAAATTACATGAAATTCGTATACGTCGTGATTATGATTACTTTTAGGATTTTTAAAACATTTCGAATTTATGAATTTATAAATGCTTAGGTTCCACGTATCTAAAATGCATGCAAAAGCTTTGTTCCTGATACATATAAAATCTCCGCAAGAAAACCCGGACGCAGGCACGGGGGGAAACGAACGCCCCGATAAGCGAAACCGAATCCTACAAAAAGGCAAACAAACGCACACAGACAATGGCGAGAGGAAACAGGAAACACACGACAATCACGCCACAACAGGGGAACAGAAAGAAGAGGAGTGGGAAGAGGAGTGGGAAGATCAGAATATAACCACCGAAAATGAAAAGCTAAAAGAGGGAAAAAAGGGGACTTGGAGAGGGAGGAAAAAAGAAGTTGTATTTGAGAGAGTGAGACCGGAATCCCGAGCGAGGGCGAGGGAAGGGGGCTGACACAATGGCACTGGCGTATCACCTTTTAGCCAATATCCGCGATCGAGAGGGGGACCATAGGGGAAGTGACGATCGTGCTTCATGCCTGGCGCCGCCCCGAACTATTACTACTACTACTCCTACATGTCATGGTCAGGTATTGTTTCGTTCTGCGGGGCCCTTCAGTAAAGTGAAACTAAGCCACTACTTATATTTCGTAGCTTTTTCAGTATAAGCTACCATCCTACTAAATGTTCGTGTTTTTTTTTTTTTAGTATAAACTTTTAGGCCTACCTATTAATTAGTTTATTATTGCCATTATATTTAATCAGGCAATTTTGGAGTTTCATGCTGTCACTTTGATCCCTAGGAGTCGGGGTTTTATATAGGTCATCAGAATGCTGTATGCAATTTTAAACTACCATAAGTCATTGATTTCAGTCGGGTATTTTTTGGTTATATCGTACATAATTTTTATACTACGGTTGACATTGTATTGTGCACTAATTTACAAATGTACATATTAAATATGTAATGCATAATCAACAAAAATCGCAAGTGCATCACTTAGATATCGATAGTTAAGGTTGATCTTGGTAATTATTATTATCTGAATTGAACTACGGTATATTTGAGAAAAAAAGTATAACACCATCTGAGGAGGAGCACTTTATTGACAAAGTTTCGCAGATTGCTTCTTCAGGTCACTAACCTGACGAAGCAATCTACAAAGCGTTGTCAATAAAGTGCTCCTCCTCAGATGGTGTGTTTTTATCCATTATGCCTACGTTTCAAGTACCGTTAACAAAAAAATAAAAAATAAACATGAGTAAAACAATAAAATAAACAATAAATAAATAAATACAAAATATATGTTTGTGTCGAGTCTCATAAATGGCTTCACGGAAAAAAAAAGAGAAAAAAATCGTTCGGATCCATGTGTTCCAAAGCCTCGTCAATGTTGTTTCCCCTTGGCACCCACCACCACCGGCCCTCCCTCCACCCTGGCACCACCCTACTACTACTACCCCTCCTTCAGTTATCGGTTCTGCCCAGCCCTCCGTTAACCCACTCGACCGAAAACACGCTGTTGGGCGCCAGATCTGTCTGTTATGGTCAAGTTTAGAAAGGGAAGCGGTGGTGTGGCAGCGGGGAAATAGGCTAGCTGTCGTATCAGGGAGGTGGATAGCCTGCTGGAGCTTGATGGTGCCAGGTATGAAAGACGGGGTTACTGGAGAAACCAGAAAGAGGTAATATAAGAACCGATTTGAAGGAAATCCTGAAAGAAAAAGATGCGTTGTAAAAAAAACATGTGTTGCCTATAAACTGAAGAATATATATTTAATATAAAATATCAGAAACATCCAATGTGATTTACTCACAAGATGTTAATACCATGTATATTGATCAGGTTATTGTTCTTCTGTAAGACAAAATAGCGTGTCTTAACAGTGATAATACGAATAATTGTCGCATCCAAATTGATCGATACGAAAACAAACAAACCCAAGAAAAATAAAATGATAGGGTTAACTGTACCAGTAATTGATGTTCAAAGGAATGAACCTCCTTTTTGTGAAGCATAATACTCCTCCTGATATATTAAGAGTGGCTGGATATGAACAAGACCGAGATTTGTAGAGATAATGTTGATACAATAGGAAAGGTAAGAGTTGTGGTGGTATGGTATGTTGATTGTTGCCGTGGCACATTCTTCCTTGGTCTTTAGTGCGCATAATTGTATAGCCTGGCTCAGAGAGAGGTTATATTTTTTATTTTTTATTATTGATGGTTAAAACAGACAATGCAAAACACAAACGATATAAAAAGCTCATTGTGATTAGGCAAACAAATTTGAGAGAGAGAGAGAGAGAGCGAGAGCAAGAGCGAGAGAGAGCGAGAGCGAGAGCGAGAGCGAGAGCAAGAGCGAGAGCGAGAGCGAGAGCGAGAGCGAGAGAGAGAGAGAGAGAGAGAGAGAGACTATAGAGGATACAGATAGAGGTGAAAGTGATACCCCGGGGAAACAGAGGAGGGTGGAGACTCAGGTGGCAGATAGTCGATAGAACTGCGGGGGTCGCTAATGAACACACACAATTGACTTCATCGCCTGCCAAAAGAAGTATCAAGTTTATCGCTGATTTTGGTAAGCCTGACTTTTTGGACCGAGAGCGATTTCAGTAAGTTTTATTTTGTTTTTGTTTTTAAATTATTCCTTCAGATATAGTGTTGTTTTATACTGAAGAGGAGCTGAAATGAGTATTTACCCATTATCCAACATTCTACAAATATGTCCCTCACTAGTGGGGAGGGTTATGAAGTTCAGGGGAAATGAAGGGTTAAAAGTGTAAAAAAGCAATAATATAGCGTTTTGTAGCAAAACTTGGCTCAGGTTTAAATAATTTTCAAAAGCATAAATCCTGATATTTCGAAAACCCGAGCCAAGTTTCGTTAAAAGTTGGCTCGGATTTTACAAAATTAAATAATCGAAAAAGACGGTGACCTAATTTCAAAAGTTGGCTCGGGTTTTCCCAAATTGCAAACCCATAAAATACGATTTTGTGAAAACCCGAGCCAACATTTGACGAAAGCTGGCTCGGATTTTACGGGGTGGAGTGGGTAATAGCTAATTTTATAAAAATAGTCAACTTTGAGGAGACATTAGCCTAACCTAACAACCTTACCTAACCTTTCCTAGTATTATGGGTTGGGGCTGTTTCCCCCACACCCCCACTGGTTGGGTAACAGTGCAAACAACACAGTATTATGGGACATACTTTACTCCGGCAACGAGTGGCAGTGAGAGGGCCGAGAGGTTCAGAACAATAACATAAGTGCGGCGGCGGACGTAAGTTAAAATAAGGGTAAATTTATATAATTGCACCTATACGAGCTAAACAAATTATTATTGTATTTAACAGGAAGGCACAACAAGGTAAGTCATGTGGTATAGGTGGCAATATGCGGAAATGGATTATAGGCTAAGGGCATTCCGCCCCCCTCTGACAAAAGTCTATCAATCTAGATGTGACACAGATTTACAATGTTTCAGAGAGACATTAGCCTAACCTAACAACCTTACCTAACCTAACCTAGTATTATGGGTGGGGGCTGCCGCCCCCACACCCCCGCTGGTTGGGTAAAACGGTAGAAATCCAGTTGGGGTGGAGTGAATAACCGTAGATTTTCGTAAGGGGGTAAGAGGGGGGCAGAATGCCCTCATAATCCATTTCCGCATATTGCCACCTATACCACATCACTTACCTCGTCGTACCTTCCTGTTAAATACAATAATAATTTGTTTAGCTCGTATAGGTGCAATTATAGAATAATACCAAAATAAGGATAATATTCAAGGAAACTAGTGCGACGTTATGAGAAACAATTTATTAGGGAAAATAGGCACCAATAGATTCGCCATATTTTTCTCCATATAGTCCGCATGGAGGATTTTCGTTATCAACAAATTGAAAAATACCCACTTCACAGACAAATACACCAAAAATCTAAGTCAAAGCGGGGGTGTGGGGGCGGCAGCCCCCACCTATAATACTAGGATAGGATAGGTTAGGTAAGGTTGTTAGGTTAGGCTAATGTCCTTTCAAAGGGGTATAGGCTAGTAAACACTAGGATAGCCTATACCCGGTCAGAGGTAAGAAGAAGAAGAGTCCTGCAGTAGTCTCCTTGAATGCTACCAAAATAAAAAATCATAGTATTTATTACCCATTCATTTCCGGAAGTTTAAACCTATGCGAACAAATCTTTATCTATATGTTACTTTGCCATCACCCAATATGATTGCACTGCTAGGTGTGGTGCGTATTTTAGCGTTTTATTTTTTGTCTCCCAAATAATACATTTCAGCTCCTAATGACATATATATCAATGCTGTATATGCTCTACCGGACTTATTAGGCCTCAAAAGATCGATGGGCTAACTGTCGGTCCAAAATATCAGTATAACTGTTAATTGTTTACAAGAACGGCTTCTCCTCCAACGTGCGTGACGCCGCCTACTGGTAGACAAACACTCATGTGACTCACCCACCGCTTCCGACATAATATAATATTTCCCTAACCTAACAACCTGACCTAACAGTCCGCCCGCTGCTCTAAACAATGACTTAGAACATTTCAAATTACTAGAAAAACACTGCAGGAGCGTGAATGCCGCTTAGCTAGGATACTCGTAGACGTAAACAAACAGTCACGTGATTCGAAAGCCTTCCCCGGACTTCCGACGACAATAGTCATTACCCTAACCTAAAAAACAGACCAAACCTGGGGGCTGCCGCCCACAGACCCCCGCTACTCTTAAACATTATGTAGACGTCAAATTACTTCTAAAACACTGCAGGCGAGTGAAAAAAACACCTCCGAAATCGCGCATCTTAACAATAGAAAACGGGAATTTTCAAGGGTAAGCTCGTCTGATATATCGTCTGTTCACAAATAATAGTATGTCATAAATTCAGCATTTCTGTTCTGAAATTCACTACTCTATGGATTCCTAAGGTCATATCTATTAATTAGGGACAATTTTTAAGAGAGTGAAGTAGAAGCCGTTATAGGCCTAGTAAAGAATTACGATATAAGACACTGAAAACCCTAGTTTGATTATCAAAACACCTGTGGTCTAAGAACTGCAAATACAAAAAAAAAAAAAAAAAAATATATACAGTATATAATACATTAGTAGGTTAAAAAATCGCCGAAAACGGCATGCATTGTACTTGTGAAAGAGATAAGAACATCATTATTGTTATACATTTTTTTCGACGTGATTGTGCTAAACTCTAATATTACCAAGGCATCGTTCATAATAGACGTACATAAATCGTTGCCGAACTCTTCAAATGGGCGCGCTACTACACTAAAACTGCACCATTGTGTGAAATCTTTAATCTTAACACTGTAAACAAAGGACAATATAAAGATGATGTAATTAAATTGATACATCGATTTTATCGTGGCCTACAGGTTCCTTATACCATGTATTTCATTCCTATATGTGTCTAAATGCGCGTACAAATTTATTACTGATCCTGAAAAAAAAAAAAAAATCTCCTATATCGCCTACCTCGCAAGAGGCGGGTGGCTTTGTTTACATCCGCCGCGAAGAAGAAGCGTTGGGGAAAATTTGGTTTTTGCCCCCTACTGTTTAAATATATGACGATTTCAATAAATCTTGGGGGGGTGAGGGGGGGGGGGGCTTGCCCCCCCCCCCTCTACATATTTTGTATCCAACGGCAAACGGTTATGGCCAAATAGTTATTTTTCGCGAGTGAAGGACCGTGTTTTTAGATTTTTGTTTAATGGGTAAATATGCATTTACGCCTATTTTCACACATCAAAACACCCTTACACAACTCTAAACTAGATAAAAACAATCGAAACGATTTTTTAGCAATTTAATTACATCATCTTTAAATTGACTAAACAAATTCTGAAATGGGCAAGTTCATTTGCGTGCAATTAGAAAATAAAGCGGTATAATCCTGTGTAGCGGGAAGACCTGTACGTATATCTCAATAATTTGGTAATGTTACAATATATTTTTACATTTTACATTCATAAATACTCCACTAATATACTAGGTTAGGTTAGGCTTTGGTTAGGTTAGGTTAAAGATGTTGTGCAATGTTTCTTAGTAAATAGGAATCTGAAAACCAGCTCTACCCGCTACACAAGAACTTACCAATTAAGCTTTTACCTGTATATTGTTGCAGAGCAGGACAAATCTCCAAACTGATCCGGTAAATATCCAAAGTTCCAGTGCAGGACATCATCTGGACGTCTCCAAATACCCAAGGAGGAGATATTTTCCGTACCTGATCAGGTATGATTTGTAGTACACGTACGATTTCCGGTACACGTGTAATGAAGATGTTCTGCATTATTCAGTAAAGACCTTCAGTGCATGTGTATACAATGTTCTCTAGTGCCGATGCTTGACGAATATCCATTAGCGCCCGTAATGTTGCTTACCCAAATGTTGTTTGAAAGTTATCATTGCTTAGACTTGCTTATATAACATTTTGAGTATTCATATCAATTGCTATTCAAATATATTTACGCCACTTTTGAATATACTATCAAAGTATATATCCTTGCATCACATATTTCAATATAATCCCTAAAATCTGTCCATTGGCATAGAGTAAGATGAATGTATATTAACACTAACTCGTAGAATACGTAAAATACAGCACTAGAGAGATGAACGCAGTGTTGCCCCCACCACTCCCAAAGGCATACTAACTTGAGAATGTTCACAACATTTTCCGTGAAACACCAACCGTCTGAAGCAAAAGGTGTCGAACTCTTAAGTCGTTTGATATATTTATTTTGTTCGTATCAACACACGGATTCAACTTTTTATACGGATTGTTTGCAATGGTAGTTATTTTAGCACTACAAAATGTGCACTTATTGTAATGTACACTTTAAAGCATAAAACATGTCCCAGTATGAACCCTAGGAACAGCAAAACGAACTTCCGAAATGCAAGTTTTTGGTAAAGGATTCATGAGAAGATTCGGTTCAGTTCGGGATTGCTTCGAAAACTTAAGACCATGATTTATGTCCTAGAGTGTACTATAGGTAGCGCATACGAACTTTACAGTAATCTTGATCCCTGACCACTCTGTAACTCAAAAGGGCTTAGAGCAAACTGGCTGTATATATCCACACCTATTTCTTGGCGGACTCTTCCCAAATGATAGAAACGTCAGCCCGATTGCTTTAATTCATTTCGAGTTATAAGAAGTTAAGGGGCCAAGATTATTGTGTTATTCGCTGGCGCTCCATATAGTTACCTTATTGTGTAATTCGTTGCAATGAAGATCCATGTGTTGCCTTGTCATACAAACACACATGTATAATCCTATCCAGTCGTTTCTGTCAAAATGTTTATATATTTACAATAATCGTATTAAATCGATTTTTAGGTGGCAAATAAAAAAAACGGACAGGAGCATTAATGACTAGATGACTGACAAGAAACTTCAATAAACGTATAAGTTAACCGACCTTCGAATGTTCTGTTGCGACTCGTTGAATTCACTACTAGGGCAGCGTGTTATTTGAACACCTAACGAGTCGATCGAACCCGGACTTGACTTAGGGGGGTCACCGGTTTTTTTCTCTTTTTCTCTTTCTCTGGCTTGTATTCATTCGTTTATCCCTATCTACTATGGGTTTCAGAGGCCGTGTTACATCGTTTTTCGGGAATAACTTATCAACAAACAGTTGGATCAATATGATATTTTGACAACTTTATTCACACCGTGCCCTAATTTCCGTCAATATAGTGCATTATCAAAAGTGTAGAAATAAGCCACTTGTCATTACATATACATACTTTTTTGTATATTTATACTTGACATTGACAGATAACTTGAATTAAAAAGTGATAATAGGGTTGGGTGGTGGCTGATAACTACCGTGTTTGATGGAGGAGCAATAATGGTTTGGTGGTTCTCACAGGTAAGCCACGGTAGCCTCGTCCGTTTCTTCGTCATTAATGTGTGACTTTAACCTCATGACACAGGGACAAGTGGCTTATTTCTACACTTTTGGTAATGCACTATATTGACGAAAATTAGGGCACGGTGTGAAAAAAGCGGTGTCAAAATATCATACTGATTCAACTGTTTCTTAATAAGTTATTCCCGAAAAACTATGTAACACGGCCTCTGAAACCCATAGTAGGCGTCGATTTCTTCCTGGCGAGCGATGGCGAGCCAGCATTGTATGGAGAAATCCGGCTTCGCCGGAGACAGTTTTCTATCGAAAAAATTAAAAAAATTAGCTTGCTGTCAAAACAAAAGTATATATATGCTGGCTCGCTACCACTCGCCAGGAAAATGTTGACACCTGGATGTGCATAAACGTCTTAAAACAGTAGGCTGATTGGGGCCGAATGGATACAAGCCAGAGAAAGAGAGAAAAGGAGATAACAAAAGTGGGTCGGTCCCCTTAACTGGCGCACGTTGCCAGACTATATACCGGTACCACGGAGGAAAGAATATGCAGCGTGTCAACTCATCACTATAATTGAGAAACCATTACACGCACGCCATCTATTGGCTAAGCTATATTTAATAGTGTATAAGAGAATGGGAATACAATACTGTAGGTTTTAAAGAAAACGTATGCAGGCAGATTTAGGGTGCATATTAGTATCCCTTATCTGTGTATATTGTGGCCACTTTTCATTATGTTTGATATCTAAAAGTCTCACTAATATTATCCTTGGTGTAATTGTAATGTAATACATTATGCAATGCCCCTTAACAACATGCAATTAATTCAAACACTGAGAATGTGACACATAAATGTTATACACATTTATATATGAAAACGGCTGTACTGCACAATAACGTATGTGTATCTTATAACTGTATCTTAACTGTATTTCCTCTGACCTCTGTCGGAATAAATTAACATTTTGCAGTAACCTAATCACACACAGCTCTTACGTGCAGATTCATAAGAAGTTGGTCTCTTTCCACCGTGCTATATACGTAGCACTGCAATTCAATGCCGTATATTTATTTATTAATGTACGCGTTGGAAAGAATAGGCAGAAACCATACTCTTTTGGTTATTGAAATTCGGTTGCTCTACTTGTGGCAGAATTGGGATATATAATAGTGCATTGTCAGATATATAACTCTAAGGGACTGGAGTTCTCGAAAAGGGGCTTCAGTCCTGGAAATATTCACTTACATTGTGCTGGCTTTAATAATCTAATAGGGTTGATAGCCTCTGAAATCCTATTTTAACTAATTATATAACCCTCACCTGAACAAATCAACACTATTTCCATAGACTTCGTTCGATATGAATCAAACAACATCTTTCACACTTGTTTAGGTGTGGATGTTCTGTTTCATGGTGTGGGTATCTTGTTTCATGGTGTGGATATCTTGTTTCATGGTGTGGATGGTCTGTTTCATGGTGTGGATGTTCTGTTTCATGGTGTGGATATCTTGTTTCATGGTGTGGATGGTCTGTTTCATAATGCGGATGGATACCTATACGCCCGCGACTTTACGTTAAATAATAATAAACAGCCAAGGAGAAGAAGGAGGAGGAAAAGGAAGACAGAGAAATAGAAGAAGTTTATTTAAAAGGCCACGTTGAAAAAAAAAGTAAGAGGAAGAAAAGGGAGGGAGAGAAGAAGGTGCGAAAGAACAAAACGTAAATTTTAGATACGAACGAGGAGATAAAAGATAAATAGGAAGGAAGAAGGGGGAAAGGAAATTGAAGACAAGGAAGAAGAATAAATTTCCGAGGAAAATGAAGAAGGATGCATACTATGACAAATTTAAGTATATCAAAGCGGAACACACAGACAAATGAAACTGAGAAAGTAAATAAAGTGGACGATCACAAGGAATCCAATATTTACTTTATTTCATTACCCTTTACATTGCCCAGAAATATGATTTTTACCCCTTATGTACCGGCGACGTAAGCCTCATCGTATGCTAGCTATATTTAGACGTTTTTAAGAAGCTTAACCTTTTCACGCTTATGACGCGATTTTGAGCCTATTAGGGATACTTTAAAGCCTTTGTTACCATCAGGGGTATTTAGAAACCTTTAGTTTAGTTACTTCAATCTCTGCAGTTGTCTTGAGTTAGCTGTGGGCAGAAAACTAATTTTGGAGAGGTAATTATAAAAGTGAGAGAACTCTATTTCTTATTGCTAATCTGGCAACCTCTGCGTCATAAAAGCGTGAAAGAGTTAAGAAGAATCTGTGGTAGTGAAAAGGGATAAGTAAGATAATTCGAAGCCTGTTAATTGCCGGGGATCCTTTATTAACTGAATAAAATAGTTCAACAGTAGCCAGAATAAAGCTAAAACAACATCACCAGTACTGAATGGGTAAACAGATGGAAAACAAAGTGTACAAGACAAATCACCAATCCCAACCTATTTATCTCCAACCGCTACTTATTTTTCTCCCAGTGTGCCCTCGTTCGTACACCGGGCAGTAAGTGCTAATGTGCCGTCCATTACAAGTGATTGAAGGGCTAATGGCTCAAAGGATTAAACACTGTATATAAAGGACCAGAACACCTACAAAAAGTATCGGATGCCAGAGCTGAACATTTGTTTTTTTGTTAAGGGGGTAGTGCTTGTTTTTCTGGTCTATGTATATATTTATAAATTTAATTTTGAGTTTCCTTGCTAGACCTCCATCAAGATTAAAATGACATCCCTTGACCCCCACTCAAGATATATTTGTACATTTTTCGGTAGAAAAATGTTCCGGCTGAAGGCCGGTTCCTTCTAAAATTACAGGCTCACTATCGCTCGCCAGGAAAACATCGACAACTAAATGGCTCGAAAGGTCTTAATATTGACAGAGAAATGAGGCGAAAGGTCCTAAAATCGACATACTAATGGAACGAACGCCTTAAAATCTCAAAACTAATATGCTAAACATGAGGGAGAAGGTGGTTCAGAAAAAGCGACTACCTCCCCCTTAATGTCGGGCTGGGCTCAGTAGAAAGAACCAAACCCATTCAGTGACCGTCTGTTTGATAAATACATTAATAATATGGTACAAAGATTTAACAATATAATTTTGTTTAGTGTCGGAAGGATATGGACAGTCACTAGTAGTAGTAGTATAGTACAGATAACTGATTACATTCAACTGCACATATATATATATATATATATATATATATATATATATATATATATATATATATATATATACCGATATATATATATATACCTGTATATATATAATTAACATATTTGTATGCAATAAATTAAAGAAGACTTATTTCTTACATGTAAACATTAACATTTATCGACTCTCGCAATAATGAACACGTTTCACAAGTTTCATATTACATCCCCCGTGTTCTTCGTTTGCCACTATTATGTACAGTTTGCAGCACATATTCCATTTATCAACCATCCAGACAATCGTAACTTGGCAGCGCCGCACCCACTTCCCCAACCGCCCACCCTCACTCCACCTCCTACCAATAGTGGAAGTTAGGAAGTGGAGCGAGGGAGGGGGGTTAGGGAAGTGGGTGTAGCGCTGCCAAATCACGACCCCAATGGAATAGAATATGTGCGGCAAACTGTACATGCTTACTAAGATTGTTATCTTTGTTGTTTGGCATGGTATTATGTTTAATTAAAGCAGCGTCTTGGCATTATTATGTCTAAACATAAAATTAATGTGCTAATCGTTTATATGTTTTACACAATTAGCATTTGTCTGTTTTAGCTCCATTCTCTTTCATTACTTCCTTTGCATTTATTTTCTTTGTATCTGTAAAGACGATTTGTATGCGTGCACATCAACTACCCAGCTATATTTTTTCATATACATCATTGTTTAGTTTTAGTAGGAGTTGACTGCTTATTAGTTTTACATTCACTAAGTCACTAAGTCAAATGTCTACTGGATCTCTTCTACGCCAAGTTGTATTATATCCCGTTAGCAAACACAAAAAACGTGTTATGATTTCAAGAGCAAGTCATGGCTTGGGTTTGTAAGTCTAACCTGTCATTGTTCTCAGCTTGTAAATATATTCATCGAGTCATGGTTCCCAAGGCACCCCAACTTGTAAATATTTCAGCAGCCTCTATGTCCCCCCCTCCTACGTGCAGCAGCTCTCCGGAGTCCCACGCACCAGCAGCAGCAGCCCCGGTCATTAGCGGCGCCGGCGACACTCCATGATTGATCACACACCACCAGCCTCATGCCCAGACTCAACCCTTTTCACAATTTTTATACAGTCATTCCAGGGCTCCCAAAGTCGAATGGGAAGGCGTTAACTACATGCGTCAATTATACATATTGGTTCACCCCTTCTGTACCCGGTGACGTCTATTATATTTGATAGTAGTTATATTTAGACGATTTGTTTACAGTTCAAGAAGGATCTGTGGTAGTAAAAATTATTAATTGAGACAGTACGAAGCCTTTTAGTTGCTGGAGGCCCTTTTTAAACTGAATACAATCGTCTAATAGTAGCCAGAATAAAGTTATAAGGACGGCCTCGGTACTGGAAGAGTTAAAGGAGTACTGTACAGTACGTAGGCTGTTGGACCTCTTTTTACCGATTGAATGGTCATTCTAGCTCTGCTAAAGTCGAATAAGGATAAAGTATCTATATGGCTTTGAGGTTAACATGGGTTATAAGAGTTACCTTTTCACCGTTTTCATTTAGTTTTCAAAACTGCCAAACGCAAAACAGAGACAGCCGATAACTACACGGCCCAACTATCCTTGTTGTTTGAAAGGAAGCTGCCTGGTGTGGGCCAATCGGCTCTTTGAAGACTCTCGTTGTCTTATGTTCTTTTGTTCTTATGAATGTTTACATGGGCGAGAGAGCGTTCCTATATCCCCACCGAAAGAAAAAAACTAAAAAAAACGAAGGCTATGTGATTATACATGGTAATATCCAATGCCACCCTGGTTACTAATAAGATCCAGGGGGAGAAAAAACCGGTAACACACGAGCGCGTTTTCCCTCAACATTTATCCTCAAAACTGGTCTGGCAGCGTATGAGGTCAACATTTAAAATATTCTGGCTACCTAAATTAATCTACCATCAGTCTAGTTTCCGATACCAGTGTAGAATATTCCAGAAATGTTGCCAGAAATTTGTATTGTTCATCGAATGTTGACCATATAATCTCTCGTGTGATACCGGCTTAATGAAGACGCCGAGCCACTACCAATGATCCCCCTCCTCTCGGGCGGCTCCGTTTCTTCTCTCCTCTTCCGACGCTAGGGGGGGGGGGGGGGGGGATGGGGCGGCAGGTATATAGGCGATAGGGATCAATTATCTCAACAGGAGTTTTGAAGTTCATTACACGTGTGAACCGGGCGATAATAGTGGGCATATAGGGTGGCGCGTGGGTCCTAATAAGCCGTCTGTGGGGAATATGCACTTACTCTCCATTACAGTAGTGATTGCTTAACAGCCTTCGAATTATCTTACTTATCCCTCATCACTACCACATATTCTTATTAAGCTGTATGTAAACGTCTAAATATAGCTAGAATAAGAGGAGACTTACGTCGCCGTTATAAAAAGGGTTAATATCTTATCTCTCGGCTATGTGAAGGGTGATGGAGTAAAGACAATATTGGATTACTTGTGATCGTCCACTTTGTTTACTTTATCAGTTTCATTTGTCTATGTATTCAGCTTTGATACGCTATACTTTGTCATATTGCGTCCTTCTTCTTTTTCCTCGTAAATAAATGCTTCTTCCTTGTCTTCCTTCTCACTTTCCCCCTTCTTCCTTCCTCTTTAGCTTTTACCTCCTCATACATATCTTAATTCTCCTTTATGTTCTTTCGCATCTTATTCTCCTCTTCCCTTTTCTTCCTCTTACTTCTTTTTTCCCACTTGGCATTTTAAATAAATTTCTTCTATTTCTCCGTCTTCCTCCTCCCGATCCCTTTCCTTCCTCTCCTTGGCTGTTTATTATTATCTTCTAAGCGATCCCCAGAACTTCTACTCTCTGGAATTCACGTCCTTGGAGCTGCTTTCCCCCAATTTACAACCTACAACAGCGTAAGTCCAATTGTTACAAACATTTTATGAATGGAGGATGCCTAGCGCTATACATGGGCCTTTTTAAGTTTTGTCTTTGTTTTTCCTTGCTCTATTTATTGTCTCTTGAAGAAAAAAAAAATCTAGTTCCTGCTCTTCCACCTCCTTTCGCCCCACTTCTTCTTTTAACCCATTGAGAATCATGGCATGTTTTGACAGTGTATTCTGTCTATCATTAGACGATTTTATATTCATCTTAGGAAGGATCTGTGGGAGTAAAAAAGGTAAAGAGTATGATAATTAAACCTCTGACTTCCATATACACTTCCTAATCTGAATAAAATCGTCTAATAATAGCCAGAATTTACTGCCAAAACGCGTAATGATTCTTAAGGAATAAAGTATCTTGCATGTACTGCTTGTTGTGGTTATCCTTTTACTCACTCTCTCTCTCTCTCTCTCTCTCTCTCTCTCTCTCTCTCTCTCTCTCTCTCTCTCTCTCCGCCTCCGCCTCCTTCCAGCGAGAGAGACAAGGCCTCAGTGCCCAGTAATGGAGGTAATCGCTGAGCCTTACATAGGGAGAGATACGCCACCCTTTTGACAGTACCAACCAAAATACAATACCTCAGAGTTGTCAGCCATCATGTAAATCAAACAGCGGACTGATTGATTGATTGACTTTATGTAGCAAGGGTCACATACAATATATTAAGTATAGAATATAGACAATATTGTGAACAGCGCCTAATGCAGCAAAATCATTCCCACACGAATTACTTTAAATCCAATTCTGCTGTTGTACGTGCGTTCGGTGCCATTTCGTGAATTTCACCGCAGTAAACGTTAATACATTACTTAAAGGCTCTCAAATAATACCATTAAAAATAAAAATAGTCGTAGGCAAAACATACTAAAGCACCGTTTAATGTTAAAACGCGACAGTAAGCACTCACTAATGAATTGCAGCAATTCGATCTTAATGGTTTAAGCAATTTATCAATATAGTTAACCAGTGTATCACAACTACCACCGAAAATTATCCTGAAATATATATCAATGACTGTACATTACTGGCATGTATGTTTCTTTTCAACTGACGGTAAATTGAAAAGTTCGCATTAAGATTTCTCAGTTATTTTAAAGATTGTGTACTGAAATATTGTGCTAATTATATCAACTTGGTCTTAATATGACGCAGAGACATGGTAGTTTCATATTTTTTTCATAAAATATTGATAAATTAGCTGCTAAGGGATTCAATTTACCGCCAATTGAAATAAAACCGAGTATAGGTAAGCAACATGGCGCCTACAAAGACACAAATGGTAGATAGAGCTCTCCCTAATCGAGCTCTTAACCCGGGTCCCTCACAGTCTCTGCTTGTTTGTTTGTTTGTTTGTTGTTGTTGGTAGTGGTATTGGCGGTTCTCGGAATGTTTACCTTGTGGTCCCTGGCGTTTCCTGAGCCTTTGGGAACACCCTCTTCTTGAAACTATTGGCTTTGTGGCTCTTCCTCGGTTGATGGTGGTTACTCTACTCTTTCTGCGTATGACCAGCCCTTTCTTATCTGTTATCCTTTCCTTCCACTTTCCCTTAGCTTCAGGTTTGCTATCTCTACCAGAATAAAGTCCTGAACACCTCACTGGGATTGTAAGGTATGTGTGGCCAATGTATCTATGTAAATTTTGGTATGCGGTGGTTACTCTACTCTTTCTGCGTATGACCATCCCTTTCTAATCTGTTATCCTTTCCTTCCACTTTCCCTTAGCTTCTGGTTTGCTATCTCTACCAGAATAAAGTCCTGACCACCTCACTGGGATCGTAAGGTCTGCGTGGTGAATCTATCAACTATTTCTTCATATCACCAACCCATTCTTGGTTGGAGGTGGTTTCTATACCCTTTCTTTAGTCTGCGGTGGATTCTTTACTCTTTCTTCGTAACATCGGCTTTCTTTTGTCTCGCCATGTCTTTTATTGTGGCTAACCCTAGACTGTCCTATCCTCCTTACCAGTATAATGCTGTACCCTTTATTTTTAGCCAGGCATGAATAGCATCATTCGTACGTTATTCTGGATAATCTTAGGCAAAAAACAAAAACAAATATATATATATATATATATATAATAATTATATATATATACAGTATATATATATATATATATAAGTAAACATATTTCCACACCAAAAGAAGTATAGAAAATGATAGGTTCACTGTACACATTTTAAAGATATAATACATGCGGTCAATATTATTACATTTCAGAACATGCTAGAAAATATCGTAGGAGTATTTACAAAAACAAGTACATCCGAGTATCCTTTTAGATGGCTCGAATTGTACGGTTTAAAATACAGATGTTGATATCATTTAAAATATAACATGCTTAAGGTTAGTTTTTTAAAAATAACACAGACGTTAAATGCCAGTGACAGAAAAAAAGAAGTCCGAGTATCTTGTTAGACGGCTCGAACTGTAGGATTAAAATATAATAGCGTTTAATGCTAAATTTAAAAAATCTCACAAACGTTTATTGTCAGTTAAAATATGAATAAATGCATTTCTCTACTTTCGTAGATCTTCAGTATTGAAATATGAGTGGCTGGTTCCAAAGTCAGGGATGTATGTCCTCACTCATGCGTGGATTACCAGGCACTGGTTCTTACGGCAATAGTTTTGTTTTAAGTTACCTGTGTTTTTTTAAGTATCGTAAATTATTACAAAATGAAGTCTTCGTTCAGTGTTTCGAGCTAGGTGTATTAATCTCTATTCAACTGAGGTTTGAATTTATTTATGAAGTAACTCTCTTTGTTTTTTCTCAGAGCAATGTTATCTTTTTTGACCTTATAAAATGGCATGATGTTAAAATTAGGAGATATATTATTAGGACAGTCAGAGATGTGTTGGGTTACATAAATCCCTTTATTGTGTCTTACGTGATCTCTGTGAAGGTTTGTTTATATATATATATATATATATATATATATATATATATATATACAGTATATATATATATATATAATATATGTATATATATATATATATATATATATATATATATATATATATATATATATATATATACATATATATATCACATATAAAACCTGTTGTACATGGAACAAACTTTGCTCAGACATTTTAAATGGTTCTTCAATAACAAAGTTTAAGAATGGAGTAGAGCGTATTCTGTACACTTTACAATGAGTACTTTACAATGCAATATACATTTCACCTATAATTATCCCCTTGGAATGTGCTGCAAGTTCTTTGAGATACTAATTATTCTTTGTAACTCCTTTGTAGCTCTCTCTCTCTCTCTCTCTCTCTACTACTGGGTGCACGCGACAGGACGGCCTATGACGTTATTATATCTCACTTAGCCAACGCCTGCTTTGTCAACGGCGCTGCAGGCCACACTAGGATTATACTATGTGATACTTCTCTCTCTCGCTCTCTCTCTCTCTCTCTCTTTCTATCTATATCTATCTATCTATCCATCTATATCCATCTCGTTATCTCTCTCTCTCTCTCTCTCTCTCTCTCTCTCTCTCTCTCTCTCTCTCTCCATATTTATACAAACATACATCTTCGTTTTTTCTAAAATCGGGATTTTATCTTCGTTGGTATGAACCCATACTTATTTACAAGCACCGAAGGCTCTATTCTACATTCGACAGCGCTGTGATGACTTCATATTCTTCTTTTTCAATTACCGTATGGACTCTACTGTCCTTTGCGCTTACAATTACAATTATACCCTCATACCTGTCTCCCTTTACAACTTTTAATTTTAATCCCAATTATAAAAAATGCGACCTATTTTAATATAGAAAAATCCAACATCAAAGCAAAATATATCAATGCAGATTTTGACAGAATACACAAACGGAAAATAATGTTTAATGTACGGAAACCAATACAGATGACATTGGAATCGTGCAGTTTCCAGGACATGAGCATGGCAGAAGTGCTGCTTATGAGAGGCAAGATTTAATAGTCACCCAGACGTGCATACAACTTGATGGTGAGGGTCAAGTTTATTCTATTGTAAACAATAGGCTAATAGAACATGCCTATCAGAGCCAGGCAACCAACCCCAACAGCTACAATGTAAAAAACACCTCACTAAAAATAGCCAGTCCCCAAACCTAACATAATATAATCGAACAATATCATGTAGCACAACTAAGCGTAGCTTAACTTAACCAAACTTAACTTACTATAATCAAGGTTAAGTTGGTTAGGATTGCTATATTTTGGTATGTAGGTCTTCGGTTGGGGACGGATAAGAGCTTGATCAATTAGACCTGCATCTAATCAAAACAGATTATTCGATTACTATTATCCCTGTGCCGGCAACGTCTTCTTAATTTCATACTAGCTATATGTATACGATTTTATGAAACTCAGGAAGGACATATGGTAGCTACAAAAATTAATTGTGATAGTCTTCTAATTGGTAGACATCCTTCCTAAGCAAAATAAAAGTGTTTAGTAGTTGCCAGGATATAATGAAAAGGATGTCACTGGTACAGAAAGGGATAATATTACATAGAAAACTGAGTATTTCAAGGACAACGTACAAATAGGAGACTAAATATTGATTACCTAGGAACAAAGCAATCATATGAACAGTGAACAATGAATGTACATTTAATTTTACAGTGAATTGAACAGAGGGATATAAAGGCCATGGATGCGAAGTAGAGCAAACAGACACGATAACGAAAGAGCACTCCGAAGCAATAAGGAAAACAGTCAGAAATGGGGCTCGGAAACCGGTCACGCTGGCAGAAACGGATCACAGCATAGCTCAGCAGAAGCAGAGAAAGAGTCAGAGGTGATGAAATAGTAGGAGGTGAGGCAAAGTGGAGAAACTGAGGAAAGAGGTGATGGCCGCTGATAAGGAAGACGAACGAAGTCAGAACATTTGAAGTGGCAATAAATCACCAAGTAATATTATTATTATTTTTTTTTTGGGGAAGCAGCAATATATCAACTTTCTTTTTCCGTGTTTCCATGATTTTTTTTTTTTTTTTTTTTTGCACATCGGTTTTGTAAGAAGAGAGACTGAAGAAGAAGTAGGTGGTGGCGGAGGAGGTAAGGGGAGATTGAAGGAAGCCAGGAAATTTGAAATTCACATTCGGTTCATAAATCATTGCAGTGCGTTTTCGGGGCAAGTGGGTTTTTGTAAGAAGAGAAAACGGGCTGTGACGGTGATAACTGAGGTATATATGGGACTATATACTACCAGCTGGACGGGGGTTTGGTGTTATATTTTGGCAGAGTGGTTTTAGACATCTGAAGGCTTGTTTTGATGTATTTTATTGAATCAAAACAACGTGTCTTCTAATGCAATGCTTATTATTCTCAAACTTTGTGTGTGTGCATTTAAGAAGATAGATAGATAGATAGATAGATAGATAGATCGATAGATAGATAGATAAATAAATAGATATGTAGGGCTTACGCGTTAATATTATTTTTCATTGTACGGTAGTTATTTCTCTATAACGCGCATGCAAGCTTCGTGAATTAGTGAATACGTGTTTTCTTATTGATTGATTTTGTTCTATATATATTAGAAGTCACACCCGAAGTTCATGCCCTCAAACCAAAACAAAGTGAACAAATCATAATATCACCTTGCCTAAGACTATCACCATCACGGTCTGGAGTCTCTTTAAATGCTTAATACCACGCCTTTTCATTTGTTCGCGAAATCCGACACTTGCAGTTCAGTTATGACAATCCCTGAAGTTGTTAATCAAACCACACTTGACTCTACGGCCAAAATTCACCCTTTTACTAAGGGTACATACGAGTGTTTTCCGAAAGCGTCGCGCCCCATAGAGCTTCATGGCATAATCGGCCGTAAGTATAAGGGCAATAGCGTCGTTAATATGGTCACGGAGGCACCACATTACGCAGGCGGAGATGATCTTGTTTGATGTTTTCGCAGGAAGTGTGGCGAGGGCGCTAAGCTTGTTAATTTATGTGTGGTATTAAGTGGGATTTGCCCCAGCAGTTAAATGACGTAGACGAGGGGAGCTGGTGGGGCCGGGTTGGGGGTGGGGGGGGCGGGTAGGAGGAGAACAGAGAGCGTGGGTAAAGTGAGAGAATGGGATGGGTTTGTGACGGGAGAGGGAGGGGGAGGGGGAGGGGAGGTGGAAGGGGTTAAGAAAAATAATATGGGCTGCAATAATTGTTTTCCAGGATGTATGATCGTAGCATCTTTTATTTCTGGTAGGCCCTATTATATATAAATATTTCATCATCAATAATATGTAAATCAAATCGATTCATAATTTACCATACCAATGGCAGGAACTTTGAAATCTTACTGGTTCTATGAGCACAACAAATGAAAGGAGACTCATATTACGTTTAGCCATGCTTATTGTTCTTACTGGAAAGATGGTGCTTACACAGGACGACATCCTTAAACATTTGTTATTATAACTCAATGGTTTATGGTCTTCAGATTAGTTGCAGTCCCTTGCTTTCACTTTCTTACTGTTTATGCTTGTGGTACTGATGGTGTTGGATTATATAATAAAATGATCTCATTGTAACTCAGCGGCCCATACTCAGTAGACACTAAGCAGATAGAGTAGCCGGCAAATGGTTTTCGTACAGTCATTTCTCATATAGTTTTCTTTACGGTTTGCAATACTTTAAAATACTGGATACAAACAGATAATACTAAGCACTGAATGGTTCATTTGTAATAACTCAATCCTACTAGTCAAATGTTTTCAGTTCCTTTCCGGCAAAGACATAATTTAACATTAATCATAATTATGTTTCCTATCACCTTTCAGCCATCACACACTACTTCCTTCAGTTGCATCACATAAATCTTCAGTATCGTTGCCGGCCATCTTCCTCCGATTACACACTGCTAACTGTAACTACATCCGCTGAATCTCATTTCACCTTACATACCATTAAGGGGGGTCACCTGCGTTTTTTTTTCTTTCTCTCCCTTTCTCTCTTTCCCTGGCTTGTATACATTCGGCCCCATTCAGCCAACTGTTTTAGGACGTTTATCCCCATCCAGGTGTCGATTTCTTCCTGGCGAGCGATAGCGAGTCAGCATTGTATTGAGAAATCCGGCTTCGCCGGAGACACTTTTCTATCGAAAAATTTACAAATTTAGCTTGCTGTAAAAAAACATATATATATATAAATGCTGGCTCGCTACCGCTCGCCAGGGAAATATTGACACCTGGATGGGGGTAAACGTCTTAAAACAGTAGGCTGAATGGGGCCTAATGGATACAAGCCAAAGAGAGAGGGAGAGAAAGAGAAAAACAGCAAGGTGGGCTCCCGTAACCCGCTCAGTACTAGCTCAGTCATATTCATATTATACTGGCTACTAATATCTATAGTATTCACATATTATACTGGCTACTAATATCTATAGTATTCACATATTACACTGGCTACTAATATCTATAGTATTCACATATTATACTGGCTACTAATATCTATAGTATTCACATATTATACTGGCTACTAATATCTATAGTATTCACATATTATACTGGCTACCAATATCTATAGTATTCACATATTATACTGGCTACTAATATCTATAGTATTCACATATTTACTGGCTACTAATATCTATAGTATTCACATATTATACTGGCTACTAATATCTATAGTATTCACATATTATACTGGCTACTAATATCTATAGTATTCACATATTATACTGGCTACTAATATCTATAGTATTCACATATTATACTGGCTACTAATATCTATAGTATTCACATATTATACTGGCTACTAATATCTATAGTAGTCACATATTATTCTGGCGACTAATATATATAGTATACACATATTATACTGCTACTAATATCTATAGTATTCACATATTATACTGGCTACTAATATCTATAGTATTCACATATTATACTGGCTACTAATATCTATAGTATTCACATATTATACTGGCTACTAATATCTATAGTATTCACATATTATACTGGCTACTAATATCTATAGTATTCACATATTATACTGGCTACTAATATCTATAGTATTCACATATTATACTGGCTACTAATATCTATAGTATTCACATATTATACTGGCTACTAATATCTATAGTATTCACATATTATACTGGCTACTAATATCTATAGTATTCACATATTATACTGGCTACTAATATCTATAGTATTCACATATTATACTGGCTACTAATATCTATAGTATTCACATATTATACTGGCTACTAATCTATAGTATTCACATATTATACTGGCTACTAATATCTATAGTATTCACATATTATACTGGCTACTAATATCTATAGTATTCACATATTATACTGGCTACTAATATCTATAGTATTCACATATTCATAATATTTATACTTCCCTTCTCTTCACAATTCCTTCAGCTTTTTCCCATTCCTCTCGCCTATAAAATGTACTCACCACACACCCCTTCCTCGTACCATCCCTCTCTACTTAATTTCTTCCCTCTCCATATTATCCTTCCTAGCTAATCATCCCATTAATTTCCTTTTCCCATCTCACTCTTCTAGCTTCCTACCTTCTGTACTCCCTATTCGTCCCCTCTCACCAAGCCTCTCCATCCTTTAAGGGAGGATGGACTTATATATTTGCTCATTTATGTATATTTTGTTTTCTAGTTTCCTCCCTAGACCTCCACCAAACTTTAAAAAACATCCATTAGATCCCCCTTCAAGATTAATTTGTAAATTTTTCGGTAGAAAAATGTCCCGGCCAAAGGCTGGTTCTTCCAAAATTACAGGCTCACTATCGTTCGCTAGAAGAAAAAAAATCGACACCTAAATAGCACGAAAGGTCTTAATATTGACAAAGAAATTAGGCGAAAGGTCTTAAAATCGACAAACTAATGGGCCAAACATCTTAAAATCTGAAAACTAATGGGTCAAAATATGAGGGAGAAGGGGATCTAGAAAAACGACCCATCTCCCTTAATCACGCCTCCTTCTTTCTTTTCTTCCTTTCTTCCTGATTTCATTGATCTTTCTCGTCCCTCATCACCCCCACCACACCTCTCATCCTTGTCCTATCCCTCCTTTGTTGTCCTAGTTTTCCCACTTCCCTCTCTCCTACCCCTTCCTTACTATAGGTAACGTCAACGAACTTGACAATACTCTGGATCCCTTAACTTCATATAACTCAAAATGAATGAAAGCAATCGGGCTGACATATTTAGTATTTGGGAAGAGTCCACCAGGAAATAGATATGGATATTTACAGCCAGTTTGCTCAAGGTCCTTTTGAGTTACGAAGAGGTCAGGGATCGAGATTTTTGTCAAGTTCGTTGGCGCTACCTATATTCCCATCCCTCCTTCATATTCCCATCCCCCTCTCCTCACCCTTCCTTCCTATTCCCACCCCTCTCTCCTTCACCCTTCATCCTATTCCCAATTCGCTCTCCTCCTTCCCATCCTATTTCCATATCTCCTGCCTTCCTTCTCTCCTCTCCTCATTCCCCGTCCTTCTATCCCCCTTTCCCATTTCCACCTTTCTCTCATCCTTACCATCCTATTCCCCTCCTTCCAGCCTGCCTACCTTCCTTCCCCTCCTTACTCCTCCATCCCCTCTTTATCCCCCTCCTCCCCTCTCCACCCCCATTATCCTCCCCCTCCCTCTCCTTCTCACCCCTCACACACCATCACTTCCCCTCTGCCTTCCCTCGGTGATTATGGCCGGAGAGAGAGGGGAAATGGCGCTGACTTTTGGCGAGAAATCCTCTTAGGCTCCGACACGCCCTAACCTACAATACTCAGATAAACATATTTATAGTCTTAGCGTAATGGTGAAGCTCATTTTAAAGGGCTTTGGGGTACCGAGGGGATGGTGGGAGAGAGAGGGAACGGAGGAGGGGGGGACAGGGGTGAGGGGAGACAGAGAGAGAGATGGGGGGATCGGAGTCATGGGAAGCGAGAGAGAGAGAGAGAGAGAGAGAGAGAGAGAGAGAGAGAGAGAGAGAGAGAGAGAAAGATTTATATATATATATATACATAGATACACTGACCACACAGACCTTACGATCCAAATGAGGTGGTCAAGACTTAATTCTAGTAGAGATGGCATATCCGATATAAAAGGAAAGTTGAAGTAAAGGATAGAAAAGAAGAGAGAGAGAGAGAGAGAGAGAGAGAGAGAGAGAGAGAGAGAGAGAGAGAGAGAGAGAGAGAGAGAGAGAGAGAGAGAGAGGGAGAGAGAGAGAGAGAGAGAGAGAGAGAGAGAGAGAGAGAGAGAGAGAGAGAGAGAGAGAGAGACAATCAGTAGGGTAATCATATACGAGTTGCTCAGTTACACGTTAGCAGTCCCCTCCACTGGCCTCACTCAGGGAAACAAAGCAGCACAGAATACAGCACAGAATCATTACAACAAAGAATAATTTCAGCACAGTCACTTGTTCAAATTCGAGGAACCCTTGTATTTTTCTTTATCCAAATACAATGATGACAATTTATTTAAGAGTGTAGTTTGATTTATATTAACCCCTTCAGCATAATATCGCCTTTGTAAATTTCATTTGATCTAGCATTAGACGATTTCATTTATTATATAAACGGATCTCTAAACATGAAAGGTGTAATGCCTCGAATGCTCACAGATCCTTGATAAGCTGAATGCAATTGTCTACTGCAGCCAGAATTAAGGGGAGAACAGGGTTCTCAAATGCTGAAGGGGTTAAGTAACATATATAGTTATAAAATGATGCATGTAAATGTCATTCAATAAACAATATGCACAGATACATGTGATGTTGGAAATACGAAAGGTCGACGAACTTTATGAATGACGAGGCATTATAATACTCTTTGGTCTTTAAGTTTAGGTATTTTTGTAAATACAGTGTGTGCAGTTGTTTGTTTAAGCCAGGGACGGTGCCTTCTGTAAGTGTGAAGTATTTTAAGGTCTGTGGTCATGATAGTAACTTAGTGATAATGATGAAAGTTGCACATTAATGTTATTGTATTGCTCCTTTTACTATCGCCATCTCACATAATCCAAATTGGGATTATTGTATGTTACTTAATTTTGTATACAGTATGTTGAATATGTTTAGTGTAATTATCAGCGAGTGATCATGCACATATTATATAGTTAAATAACAAGAGTTTGTGTGTTGTGAATAATAGAGCATATACGTATTCTGTATACATGAACACAATGTCTGTATTAGCTCTCAACAACGAAGAACGATCAATGCATAATACTGTATAAGGTTTGTGTTTACCTAAGCGGTCCCTTTCCCATCGTGTGACCCTTTGAGCCCGACATACGATTGACACTAATATCACTTTCATCGCTCATTGTTTCCTCATCATCCTTTGAGCCGCATATATACTTTCTTTTGTGCACGAATACGTCTCTATCGCGTGAATTTAGTGCCCTGCTTATGACCTTTGATTATTTTTGTTTCGTTTTGATAATTGTGATAGGGTTCTCGGACATCTCAACCAGTAGCTCTCAACCAGTATCAAATCAACCAAGACCAACCAAACCAGTGCCTATATACAGGTATAGTACTAACCTAACCTAACCTAACCTAACCGTATTGGTTGATTTGGTACTGGTTGAGAGCTACTGGTTGAAATGGTCTACTGGTTGAGTTGTCCGGTCATCTTTTGATAGTAATGTTAGTTGCAGTAGATAAATATAATTATGTATTAAACAAATTATACATTTACCAATTTGTTTATAACTTGCATCATATGAATCTATTAGTGCATCCGTAACATTATTGGCTGATAGCTGAATCCTGAATAATATAATATATTATTATATATAAATTATATATTATATAATTCTTAACTCTGTGCCTCTCAGGTATAAAACTCTGGAGAAATTTAACAAAGCTGTGTTGTGTAATAGAACGAATAGAGATTAGATTGCTTTCTTGAACTATTCATTCAGTTTTCAAGATGTATCACAAAACTGTAATGGTAATGCAATTGTGAGTTATGTGAATGTGTCTATAATGTTATATCTGGGGACCTGTCATATCAAGAAGAATTATGCAGTTCTTGATATTCTACATATTGCATTGTATTTGTTATTATGTATTTGCAATGTGCACGGAACTATCTATGTAACTTTAAAGATAATGTTGTTTCACTCAATTATATCCTGTTATAAAATTCTTTGGAACTCTAAAAGCTACCCAAATTAAATAATGAATGAAGGTAGAAGTAATCAGATGGGTCAGATATCGGGTATTCTCGCTGATGGCCTCCTTGCACTTCATTGGACGCTTAAGGGGAGATCTCCACTTGAGGGATTTTTTTCTTGACCCCTTTCTCCCTCATGTTTAGCCCCATTGCTTTTGATATTATAAAACGTTTGCCCCATTAGTTTAGCGATTTTAAGAACTTTCACCCCATATTAAGACCTTTCGTGCAATTCAGGTGTCGATTTTATCCTGGCGAGCGATAGCGAGTCTGTAATTTAAGAGGAACATTCGGCCGGGACATTTTTCTACCGAAAAATGTACAAATTTATCTTGAAAGGGACTCAAGGGGGTGTAATATTAAGCTTGATGAAAACGTAGGGAACAAACTAAATACCTCCCCTTAAGTTGCCGTAGACCATTATCGCGTGTTAATGATCAGAATGAGCTTATTGATTACAGAAGTGGAATTATATAACATATTAAAATCGCTACCACCGACACTCCCACCGAACATTAGTATTTTACATACACATAACCGTGCCAGGTCTTACCGTCACCAATGAAATACGGTATACTGATAGTGGACCACTAAAGACTGATAGTCATGATACAATAACATAAACATATATGACTTGACTGGCATTCATTTGAGAATCGAAATGATGTAGCCTAGACTTAGTATTCAACCTCTCATTGAATCAGACAATCATTGGACGTGGCAGTGTCTTGTTTCCATTAACCATATTTTCCCACACAAAGCGAGCGAGTATAATGCTGTTCAATCGTTTATCCCCTCCTCCCACACCATCGTTCATGCTCGTCCTTCGCTACGGAAAATTAATGGAGGCGGCTTAGCGAGGGCAGGGAGATCATGTGTTTTAATGTTTTGCTTCTCAGGAGAACTCGACCTATGGGAGAAGTTAGATGAATAGAACTCGGCCTATGTATTTAATAGTAGGCGGATACGTGATGGTAATATGACTAAAGTTCGGTTACCTCAGCATAGTATAAATTATCAGAATATGGCTAAAGTTATGCTATACTTGTTTAGTACTGCATAGTTGATCTTAAGATAGGTAAGGCTTGGTCGATCCAACTAAGAAAAGGTGATATTTATATACCTTAAATTTGGCCATCTTTGATTCGTATTGTTGATCTTGATATGACTAAAGTAGAATTGGCGATATTTATACATATCCACGTAGAAAAGACGGTTATCATGTATCCCAGCGCAGAATAGGTGATGTCGATAAGGGTAAAGTTAGAACATCTCTGTATTAACCCCTTCTCTACCGGCTTCGTCTTTTTAATTTTCTTGTAGCTATATTTAGACGATTTTGTGCAGTTTAGGAAGGATCTGTGGTAGTAAGAAGGGTTAAGTGAGATAGTTCAAAGCCTGTTAATTGCCAGAGGTCCTTCTTAACTGAATACAATCGTTTAATAGTATCCTGAATAAAGTTAAAAGGACGGCACCAGTACTGTAAGGGTTAATACGTCTCCGCGTAGAAAAGACGACTTTCATGTATCCCAGCGCAGAATAGGTGATGTCAATAGGGATAACATTTTACCATCTCTGTATTAACCCATTGAAGATTATGACGCGTTTTGACATTTTATTATGGCTATCATTAGACGATTGTATTCAGCTTAGGAAGACATTTTGGGGTCAGAGTGCTAAGTGGGATAGATTTGACCCCTTTGATTCCTAGAGGTCCTTCCTAAATTGAATAAAATCGTCTAATGACAGCCAGAATAAACCATCAAAACGCGTCATGATCCTCAAGGGGATAATACAGAGATGGTCCAACTTTATCCCTATTGATATCACCTATTCTGTTTGCGCTGGGATACATGAAAGTCGTCTTTTCTACGCGGAGACGTATTAACCCATTCAGTACCGGTGCCGTCCTTTTAACTTTATTCCTGGTTATTCCTGGTGCTGCAAAAGAGACAACGTGGGAATCCCCCCCCCCCCCCCTTGTGTGTCCTCACCCTCGCTCATCACTCGGCACAGACTTACGGCCGGGATTACAGAATTAGCCCAGATTCTGAGCCGGGGAAGGGTGAGAAGGGATCATAGAGGGGTTGATGGGGTGATGAGGGGGTTGATGGGGGCGATGAGGGCTGGGATGCACGGGGGATTTATACGTGTTTTGAGTGTGTGTGTGTGTGTGTGTGTGTGTGTGTGTGTGTGTGTGTGTTTTCTTCTCTTAATCTGAGTGCTATATTGAAATGTACACACGGGCAAACACACATACGATGGGCCACGCACTCTGTCTCTTACAATTACACATACATTGACATATGCATACACCATCCAAATTGGCAAATACAGTAGTCTATTAACCCGTTCAGTACTTGGGATTTCCTTTTCATTAGATTCTGGCAACTATTTGACGATATTATGCAGCTTAGGAAGGACCTTTAGCAATTGTAAGGCTTCACACTATCTCAACCAAGCTTTTTACCTATCACAGATCCTTCCTAAGCTGCATAATATTGTCTAAATATAGCTAGAATAGAATATAACACACGTCGCTGGTACTCAAAGGGATAATGACCTATGTAACAATACGACTAAATGGAGTTACTTTAACAACTATACATGAATATCATACATGAGTTTACACTCTCGCAACAATGATTTTATGAAAGCATTATAGTAATTTAGACTGATGGATATAGCCCATCATGTAGTTCTTTTTGACAACATAGATACTCATTGCTAACTTCATGAGAAACACAATATGCGTTCATATTTCCATTACAGTGCAAGACGTATGCTAGGCTTCGCTTTGCTGTGGACTTTACCCCTTCTGTACCGGTAAGCGTCATTTTATCTTTTTTCTATGTACAATTAGACGATTGTATTCAGTTTCAAAAGGACGATTGTATTCAGTTTCAAAAGGGCCTCCAGCAATTAACAGTCAAGAAGTTTGGCCTACTTATGAATAGACTATAATAACTCTAATTAGAACTGAACAAACTTACTCTAACCTAAGCTAACTAAACCAAGCCAAGCCTAATCTAACAAAAGCAACCCAAGCTGCATAGGATTGTGGCCGTGTTGGTTGTGGCCATTTGGGTTGTGGCCATGTTGGTTGTGGCCATTTGGGTTGTGGCCATGTTGGTTGTGGCCATTTGGGTTGTGGCCATGTTGGTTTTGACCATTTGGGTTGTGGCCGTGTTGTTGTGGCCATTTGGGTTGAGGCCGTGTTGGTTGTGGCCATTGGGGTTGTGGCCGTGTTGGTTATGGCCATTTGGGTTGTGGCCGTGTTGGTTGTGGCCATTTGGGTTGAGGCCGTGTTGGTTGTGGCCATTTGGGTTGTGGCCGTGTTGGTTATGGCCATTTGGGTTGTGGCCGTGTTGGTTGTGGCCATTTGGATTTTGTCCGTGTTGGTTGTGGCCATTTGGGTTATGGCCATTTATGAGTGTGGCCGTTTTGACCTGCTACTCTTTCAGAATACAGGCCTGAGCCGTGTACGTGGTCCGAGGGTGTTGGCAGGTCTTGGTGGACGAGCGTCACGGTAATCCATTGTTATGGTCATCAGTGTCGCTGCTGTAATGGCGCAAGATGGCGACCGAACTGACAATGGCGCAACCCACCAAAACACCCTATATAAACACTCCCTCGTATTGCAGATGCTGGACTAGAAATAAAGTTGTCTATAAACTAACTATTCTGTATTATGCTTATGTAGGCTCAAGTGAGATGTTAATAATAGTATCGAATGTAATTACTATATATTCACTTGGATTTTGTTCCCATTTAAGATCATATGCCAAAGCCATATCACAAAAAGCTACTTTTGTTCTTCTATATTCCAACTACTCCCTCTCGGGCATAGGCTGAGAGCCTGTACATTCAGCCGTTATACATTGAACGGTGAAGCCCGTGAGGTCTCGTTCCAGTCTAGGGGTGAGACATGTGAAGCACTTTCAGCTGCAACCAGCCCCTGCCATCTTGCTTTCATAGGATGCAGGGGGAGCCGTGAGTTGCTCACTCACGGCTCGAAGCAGCCCCACCTCTGAGGCTGCTTTGCCCCAGCGCTTCACTGTCTCACCTCCTAGGCTCGGACCCTGACTCTCAGAACGCCACCTTTTGAGCAATGAAGTCACTAGGCATTGCCTCCCTGTAGCCTATGTTGAATATGGGAATATTCATACAGTGCTATTTAATCAGGGAACAATGAGGGTATTTGTTTGGCATTTCGGTGGGCTTTGTGATAATGCACTGATACTAGGTACAGCACAAATTCCATCCCAATAATATCTTCCCATTGATACATCGGGATTCGAACCCGGGACCATTGGATTACCAGTCCAGTGGCAAGACCACTCCACCACACCTCCCCTAAAACCTAACTACGAAATGGCTGAACTGAACAGTCACAGTGGCGAAACTGTTTGTCATGAAACAATCTTCATTTTGTTATACTTCTCCCGATATGGGTTTGACAAAGACCTTCCCACATGATCACGAATTCAAGCATGACTTAAGTAGGAATATAAGGAAATAACTTCATAACTCGACTAAAACAACATTACCATCGTCATCTGGAAGAGCTTTATATTGGGTGCGTGTGGGAATATATATGTGAATAACGTCGTGCGATTGTGTCCCGGGGATTACATTGTCACCGGTCTAGCATTTCCGTCTAGTGTCCTCCTCCAATAGCTCCGGCCTGACCACGTCCTGCCGGCTCACGGGACAATCACCACGGCCAGTGTTGCATATTAGAGGCACTCCGGTACACAGAGATTGGACAAGCATAACTGTGTTGGTGGTATACTGGATTAGATGCTTATGTTCTGGGTGTGGTGTCCCGAATTCGAATCCCGGGAGGACCACATGCTTTCATTAGTTTATTCATACACATTGGAGTTTGTAATTGATGAATAATGTTAAGAACGGGTTGTTACTTAATTATGTGACATCTACTGTTGTAAGATTCTATTAGCACCATCATGTGTATCTGACGATAAAATCAATAATAAAATTTAAAAGGAATATCTAAATAACCTAAGATACTGACATATATTTGTATTATGTTACCACAAGCTTATTATTATGTAACAGGGTGCTCAGTATTGTTTGTACTGTTGTCTTTCTCTCATGGAACATACAGTAAGTTAGATAGATTTGCTATAAGCTAATTTGAGAGGATCTACATATACTGTATTTTGTTGATTGCTTTCCATAGTAATACACGTTATTACTTGGTCAATATGTTTAATTAATTAACTTCTAAACACAATAATATGTCATGGAATATTTGTACTAATTTTGTGATTTTGTTACTGTATGGTTCAATTTACTCCGAAAAGATTACGTAGCAATATGACGTGAAACAGAAACGTTGATGTTGATATTGCTGTAAACCTTAATTACTAACAATGTACTAATTTTACAATATGTCTAATACAATAACTTTTAAGGATACCTAGATAACCTGAACCGCTTATATTTCAGTGCCTTAGTTGTACTATACTAAAATTTAAAAACATGTGTTTCTTATGTCATCCACTACATTTACCATGCAACTATAGATAATTATAAATGATTAGTATCGCCTGTTGTGTTATCGTTAGCATTATATCATCGTTCACGTTACGATTATGAGTCTCCAAAATGGATTCATAGAGAGAATGGGTTCACACTCTGTATCCTAAAGGCCCTCGACAGCAGACAATCGCGGCCCTTGTGGAATTCTACATGACAGGGACTCGCTGATCAAACCCTCACATTCCTGTTTATTCAAGAGGCTAATTCGATACTATACACCGTCCTCTACGTATCGCTTCCGTTCACAGTCTCTTCATTAATGCAAATAAACACTAGGCATCCTCTCGTGGAGGCGTATCTACGTTCCACTACAGGGAAATGCTGAGTGTCACTTGTTTAATGAAGTATCCCCATTAATACAGAAGGAAACCGGAATATATTTAATTCCGAACTCGACTATAATTCGTGATAACTACTATTATATTCTATACTGTGAGAGAGTGGAGGTTTGTTGAAGTGCCCAATCGCGACAACTAATACCTTATTCGATTCAGTAGTACACGGAGTGCTAGCTGTCGGACTGAAATCATGTATATGAAAATTTAAAATTTAAATAATAATAACATATAATACTCAGCTCACACATTCCCTGGAGAAGGGGAGCCTAGGCATCACACAGGTAAATAATTATTCTCTGTAACTCCTTGCATGTAGTAAGGGGCGATAAAAAGAGCTGGTGAATTTGATTCGTTAGCATTGGCAGGCAGCCTTTCTAAGATAAGGAAAACCTTAAAGAAAGAACCATTACATTATATATGGATATTCACGAGCAGGTTGGCGACATGATGGCATTTGTTCACGCAAATGCCATACACCAAACCTATGATAACGTTTGTACTGATGTTATAGCTCAAAACAGAATCTCTGCCAGAAAGCACAAAGAGGCTCCATCAGGTTTCGAATAGATGTAGAGTTGTGAGTACATAATAACGATTGATTGATTGATTGTTTATTTGTACCCGCGAGTGGACGAAGACATTAATTGATCGATACAATATATGGTTACACCCATTTGAATCCTTAACACTTTTATAGCCAAGTTTGAAGAATTTGAGATATAATAACGCAATATTGTCAATATTGTCATATTAACGATAATATTGTCACGTGTGTGCTTGATACTGAGGTAAATTAGTGAATACTTCTTATTTTCACGACTGTATTGTAACATTAATTAACTCGTATAACTGTGTCATATATACTACAGTCCATTCATTATAGGTAGGACAGAAAGCGTGATCTCTAACCTAACTAAAAATGGCAAAAACAAATGGGTTAAACTTTCCACATTAATTCCCTGGCGACTCTTCCCAAATGGAAGAAATATTAGCTCGATTACTCTAGTCGTGTTTTAGTTAAGGAGGTTATTGGTCAAGATTTGTTGCTTACTTATAATGCAAAGAGTATTATGTCTTAAACGTGGTTGCACAAAATGAATTGGGTGTGGGCTACATAGTCCCTTGTTGCCATATGTATTAATGACAAAAAGAGAGTTGCACAAAATAAACTGGTAGCCTGGGTTGGAAGTTCCAAATAGCACTTTGTGTTGCCAAATGGGCCTATACTAATGTAAAAAAAGTGAGTTGCACAAAATATACTGGTAGTGTGGGTCGGGAGTGCCACATAACCCCTTGTTGTTGCCATCTATACTAATATACTGGTAGTGTGGGTCGGGAGTACCACATAACCCCTTGTTGTTGCCATCTATACTAATATACTGGTAGTGTGGGTCGGAAGTGCCACATAACCCCTTGTTGTTGCCATCTATACTAATATACTGGTAGTGTGGGTCGGGAGTGCCACATAACCCCTTGTTGTTGCCATCTATACTAATATACTGGTAGTGTGGGTCGGGAGTGCCACATAACCCCTTGTTGTTGCCATCTATACTAATATACTGGTAGTGTGGGTCGGGAGTGCCACATAACCCCTTGTTGTTGCCATCTATACTAATATACTGGTAGTGTGGGTCGGGAGTGCCACATAACCCCTTGTTGTTGCCATCTATACTAATATACTGGTAGTGTGGGTCGGGAGTGCCACATAACCCCTTGTTGTTGCCATCTATACTAATGTCTAAATCTGAGTTGCAGAACATGAATTGGGTTGTGTCATTCGGGAGTGCCACATAACTGAGTTGCACAAAACAATATGTTAAGCCGGTATCACACGAGAGCTTTTATAGTCAACATTCAGTGATCAAGTAATTTCTGGCAACATTTCTGGAATATTTTACACTGGTATCGGAAACTAGGCTCATGATAGATGCAATTAGGCAACCAAACTATTTGAAATGCTAACCTCATAAGCTGCCAGATCACTATCGAGGATAAATGTTGAGGGAAAAGTCGCTTGTGTGATACCGGCTTGTGACGTTCGGAAGTGCCAAAATAGTGTTGAGGATAAATGTTGAGGGAAAAGTCGCTCGTGTGATACCGGCTTGTGTCGTTCGGAAGTACCAGAATAGTGCTGAGGATAAATGTTGAGGGAAAAGTCGCTCGTGTGATACAGGCTTGTGTCGTTTGGAAGTGCCAGAATAGTGTTGAGGATAAATGTTGAGGGAAAAGTAGCTCGTGTGATACCGGCTTGTGTCTTTTGGAAGTCCCAGAATAGTGTTGAGGAGAAATATTGAGGGAAAAGTCGTTCGTGTGATACAGGCTTCAGAAGTGCTACAATAGTGTTGAGGATAAATGTTGAGGGAAAAGTCGTTCGTGTGATACCGGCTTGTGTCGTTCGGAAGTGCCTGGATAGTGTTGAGGATAAATATTGAGGGAAAAGTCGTTCGTGTGATACCGGCTTCAGAAGTGCCACATAGCTCCTTGTTCCCCCGGGGTGGACGATAACCGGGTGCACGTGCCATGACCTGCCCTCCCTCTGTGGTGTCACGTGACCTACCACCCTCCACCTTATCTCACACACACCCTCACTGACTGCACCATAACACAACATGGGAGGGTGGTGGTGATGGTGCATAGTGATGGAGATAGATAGATAGATAGCTAGATAGATAATGAATAGATAGATGGGACCTACCACCCTCCACCTTATCTCACACACACCCTCACTGACTGCACCATAATACAACACGGGAGGGTGGTGGTGGTGCATAGTGATAGATAGATAGATAGATAGATAGATAGATAGATAGATAGATAGATAGATAGATAGATAGATAATGAATAGATAGATGGGACCTACCACCCTCCACCTTATCTCACACACACCCTCACTGACTGCACCATAATACAACACGGGAGGGTGGTGGTGGTGCATAGTGATAGATATATAGATAGATAGATAGATAGATAGATAGATAGATAGATAGATAGATAGATAGATAGATAGATAATGAATAGATAGATGGGACCTACCACCCTCCACCTTATCTCACACACACCCTCACTGACTGCACCATAATACAACACGGGAGGGTGGTGGTGGTGCATAGTGATAGATAGATAGATAGATAGATAGATAGATAGATAGATAGATAGATAATGAATAGATAGATGGGACCTACCACCCTCCACCTTATCACACACACATTTAGTGCCTGCACCACAACACAGCACAGGAGGGTGCATAGCAATAAAGATGGTTAGATAGACAGAGATAGACAGAATTAGATAAATAGATAAATAGATAGATAGATAGATAGATATATAATATTTTCGATTGTCTGTCTGTCTGTGTGTGTCTGTCTGTCTGTCTGTTCTTTATGCATGGCCACATTTTTTAACCCCTTATTGGCGGCGCTCGACTTAAGTCGTGCACCAATTTGCAGCAAGTTAGGAGCATTATTAAGGCTTTTAAAGGGTTAAAATCGAGTGCAAATGGCCGGGAGCGCAGCGGGCCAGACAGCCGACTCCCAGGGCTTACTGCCGCCCATTAACTCATGTTCCCTGTGTTCTCGAGAGGCCGGCAGTGTAGCCAGTAGTGAGCATAGCTGGGAAAAATATACCGATATATGCTAAACTCCCATGTTCGTGGCATCACTGCAAGAGAACCACGAGTGCTCACGTATCTCGTTCTGGTCTCATTTTGAAGCTTTTAGTGCCTAGTTTTTTGCTAAATATTTTTTTTTTCATGCAGATGCTGGATTTATCCTGCAGGAGGACCTGAATATGCCCAAATGAGCCCAAAACACCCCGCTAGAGCGTTCATACTTGGTATGCATAGTAAGGGGGTCCCTAGGCAGGTTTTAGTCAAAAAATAGAATTCCCCAGGTGAAAGGGACGGAGAAAATGGGCGCGAAATCGGAAAAATCGCTTTTGGTTTAAAACAAAATATGGCCGTTTGGGGCAGAAGGAGGCCTCCGATCGAAAAGGTGTATGGAACGAAAGTTGTTCGCAGCCCCCCAAAATGGGGGTACGGATGAGGTCAGATTCAAAATCAGAGGTCATTTAACGGCCGAAATCGAGGTCGCCGTTTAATGAGGCACAGGGAGGTCGAGGCCGGTGATTATGGTAGTATTGATGATGGTGATTATGGTAGTAGTAGTGGTGGTAGTAGTGATGGTGATTATGGTGATAACCCGGGAAACGCCGGGTACCCCTGCTAGTGTGTACTATATATAATTTGGTGTGATCACAAGTTGTGTCCACTATTCATTATCTCTCCCAATTATTATACACTATAAATGCCACTACCTATTATTTATTGTAATTCATTTATAACTATCATGTACAGTAGACAAGCTCGTTTTTTTTTTTTGGTAGATTTATTTAAGGGGAGAAGGATATCAGGCCTCCCGCCCCCGGCTTTGGATGATAGAGGAATGAATATAGATCAGTCAGGGGAAGTGGTGGTGGACAGGAGTGAATGGAGAATGCTTGTGAATAGTTGAGTGAACACATGGTCATTTGGAGTAAGGGGTCGGGCGCAAGTTCGACTAGATAATAGTCCATCAGGCGCCTGGCCCGGGGGGACGATTAATATGAAGGGTGTGCCTGGAAGTGTGGTGGGAGGGCTTGTGGCTTTGGCTCCGCTGCATGTCTGCCTGCCGAGATCGGAACCTCTCCGGGTGGTCAGGGGCCGGGGGAGTGCTGGAGCGACCTTGGTAACCCTGGTCTCTGGGTCTTCTCCTGGGTGACCTGGATGTGTGTGAGTTTGTGTTTTTATCTGTGTTTATTTTTTCTTTTATGTTGTTTTTGTGTTTTTCCTGTTCTTGCTCTGTCTTGAGTCGGCTACCCCCAAAATGGGGATTGGGCCTGAGCATATAGATAGATAGATAGATGTAGACAAGCTGGAATTGTCTAAGGTATTGAGAAAACCAAAGTCATAAGTTATATAGTAAATTCATAATTATTGTCAACGAAATCAAAATGACAGGAGATAACTCAAACATAGTGATGGGAGGGGAAGGGTGGACATTTCTCCGCATTAATAGTGTAGAGATGCAAAAACAATACCAGAATGCGAAGCGAGTATGTGAAGAAGTTAATTGTATGAACATTTAAGTAAAACGGCCCATTGTTAGCTTTTTCCCCTTCATGAAAGCGTTTAAAACAATAATAAAACTTCCATTTGGATATAAGGAGATGGGAAGTTGGGTTACTGATGTTTGTGAGCCATCGGGGAAAACAACATATAAATACCGGGAACCCATTAAGGTACTTGTGCCTGGTTCCTGTCCTCAAGAAGTCAACATTTTGTTAATGTATGACCGGCGGGTATGTGAGGAAAAGAGAATCGTGGTGACTGAAGATTGTATGATTGACTATCCTCATAATATAACTAAGGTCGACGCATACACACCCATGACTGATCAAGGGTCACAGGCAGACAGAGTTACAATGACTGATCACTGTACCATGACAGACATGGTTACTGTCGTTGATCAAGGTACTGATATGGAGAACCCTGTCTACACTGATCACTGTACCATGACAGATATAGTTACTTTTGTTGATCAAGGTAGTGATATGGAGACCCCTGTTTACACTGATCACTGTACCATGACAGATATAGTTACTTTCGTTGATCAAGGTACTTATATGTAGAACCCTGTCTACACTGATCACTGTACCATGACAGATATAGTTACTTTTGTTGATCAAGGTAGTGATATGGAGACCCCTGTTTACACTGATCACTGTACCATGACAGATATAGTTACTTTCGTTGATTAAGGTACTGATATGGAGAACCCTCTCTACACTGATCACTTTACCATGACAGATATAGTTACTTTCGTTGATCAAGGTACTGATATGGAGGACCCTGTCTACACTGATCACTACCATGACAGATATAGTTACTTTCGTTGATCAAGGTACTGATATGGAGAACCCTGTCTACACTGATCACTGTACCATGACAGATATAGTTACTTTCGTTGATGAAGGTATTGATATGGAGGACCCTGTCTACACTGATCACAGTACCATGACATATATAGTTACAGCTAAAGCTCCACTTGTAGGTGCTGAAGCTCCCCCTGTAGGTGCTGGAGCTCCTACTGAAGCTGTTCAAGCCCCCCCCCCCCCCCTGTAGGTGCTGAAGCTCCACCTGTGGGTACTGCAACCCTCTCTGTACCAAAGGACTCATATTATTCCAGTCTTGCAAGATTGCGTTCAGCGAATCTGTTGGATAGTAAGCATACAGTATATTAATGCTCAAGTATAAAAGTATGAAATCGTTGGGTGAAGGGGCTTATGGGAAGACTTACTTAGCTTGTCGGGAAGAAGGTGTAGATGTTGTAAAAATTGGAAAAGACCCGATTACGGTCAAGAAGTTCGTCAAGGAGGCAAGCATAACGGGCCCTGCAGAGTGCTAACCGTGCATCAATCCTCGAACCACATGGACTTCACAGAGAAGACGGCAAACGGCCAGATGGGATGACCACTTTCCCTTACAAGAATGGCCGGTGCCTCGTGTGGGATGCCACATGTGTTGACCTTTCTCCACAACCAACATCGCCAGAAACGCCGACGAAGCAGGTGAAGCCGCCCGGATAGCAGAAAATAAAAAGCGAGAAAAATATCAAGCCATCGCCAGAAATCATCAGTTCGAGCCCCTGACATTCGAAACTTCAGGAGTCTTCGGCCCTACCACCCTTAAAATGGTGAATGAAATAGGCCGTAAAATCAGAGAAGTTTCAGGAGAACCCCGGGAAACCCTCTGGCTCAAGCAAAGACTAGGGATGGCTATCCTCCGGGGCAATGCCACCAGCGTCATGAGCTCAGTTCGACTGGACTGGGTCATGCCACTGTGTGAGGCCCGGGCAGGAGTGGTGTATCCGTAGTCTTTCCACAGTAGGGTTAAACAAAACATAAACTTTATGTGTATGTAACATGTGTGTTGCACATAAATAAAAGGGGGATGTGTCGGATGGTTGAAAGCCACAGTTGCTCGCGCGTTTGGGGCTAGCAACACGCGTTTGGGGCTAACAACACGTATTATGAAAAACATGTATCCTCCTTCATTCACTGTCCCCCCTTCACTCACTCAACCCCACAATTTGCCGGAGGATAACAGGTTTTTCACAATACGTAGACGGAGGTCTTAAAAAAAAAACAAAAAAAAAAACATAATGTATGAACTAAATGGTGCTGGAGGGATATAATATTTTCGATTGTCTGTCTGTGTGTGTGTGTGTGTCTGTCTGTTTGTCTGTCTCTGTTATTTATGCATGGCCACATTTTTTAAGCTAGAGCGTTCATACTTGGTATGCATAGTAAGGGGGTCCCTAGGCATGTTTTAGTGAAAAATAGAATTCCCCAGGGTGAAAGGGATGGAGAAAATGTGCGCGAAATCGGAAACATCACTTTTGGTTTAAAACAAAAAATTGCCGTTTGGGGCAGAAAGAGGCCTCCGATCGAAAAGGTGTATGGAACGAAAGTTGTTCGCAGCCCCCCAAAATGGGGGTACGGATGAGGTCAGATCCAAAATCGGAGGTCATTTAGCGGCCGAAATCGAGGTCGCCGTTTAATGAGGCACAGGGAGGTCGAGGCCGGTGATTATGGTAGTATTGATGATGGTGATTATGGTAGTAGTAGTGGTGGTAGTAGTGATTACCTGGGCAACGCCGGGTACCCCTGCTAGTATGTTTTAAATAGATAGATAGATAAATAGATGGACAGATAGAT
The DNA here is from genome assembly GCA_032716605.1 of Paralithodes platypus. Taxonomy (NCBI): domain Eukaryota; kingdom Metazoa; phylum Arthropoda; class Malacostraca; order Decapoda; family Lithodidae; genus Paralithodes; species Paralithodes platypus. Next base: position 112,118,791 of record CM064487.1, read on the forward strand.
AGATAAATATATGAGACTTTGTACCCGCCACCGACACATTCACTGCCTGCATCAAAACACAGAACAAGACGGCGTTGATGCATAGTGTTAGGTGGATAGATAAATAGATAGTGAGATAGATAACTGCATACATGGATAAATGTATGTAATTTTCCCAACCTCCATCTCATGACCGACACTCGCCCTGCCTACACCACTATACTACACAATACGAGAGGCTGGTTATGGTGCACAGTGATGAAAAGAGAGATGGGTAAAGAGAACGAGTCGATAGATATATGAATAAACGATTGATAGTTGAAATTTACCATCCTACACCTCATCTGTCTGCACCGGGATAGGGGAATAGATAAAGATATAGATAGTTAGATAGGCGGATAGGTAGATGGATTGATAAGCCGCTATTATATAGATTAAAAGACAACGCTGTGTTGAGGATGAACCTAATTGTATCGAACATTGTTAACCTTTCACATGCTAACCAAGTAAACATTTCCTTTTGTTACTTGCCATTCAGTCAGTCAGTAGCCAGTCCTTACTCCCACAAGGGGTAGATCAGCAAGAGACACAAGAAAGGTAAAAGAGGTGATAGGAGAAGAACACATATAACAAGCATTCAGAAGCAACAATCACTCATCAGCCCCCGAAATCAAAGACTTCAACTCAGATGTTACTTGACAGATAACTAAAACACGACTATAGTAATCGAGCTACTATTCTACCATTTGGGAAGAGTCAGCCAGGGAATAGATGTCGAAATATACTGCCCTTTTTCTTGTTACAGAGTGTAGGCGTCACGATTTCTGCCATAAGGAGCGTCTTAGAGAATTATATCTGTTTCCTTTAACCCAGCGCAGATTAAGAGGCGACTTAATTCAAGTGTTCAAAATCTCAAAAGCATCGACAATATGAACTGTAGTAAGTACTTCACTATCGACCAATCTAATTACACGCGGGGAAACGGGTGCAAAATTATTGGTAAATCTTTTAACTCACACGAAGATAAAAATGTCTTCTTTAATCGAGTTGTCAACTTATGGAATGGGCTTCCCCGAGATGTTATAGACGGCAGCACCGTTGATTCATTTAAACTTCGCCTAGACAAATATCTCGCATCAAACCAGCGACTGACTGCGGTTGTAAATGAATAACTTTATTTTATCCTCCCCTCAGTTACTAACCCCTCTGTCCCCTACTAACTTCCCAATCCTGCCACGGACATTCGTTCCAGGGCAGTAGTTCCCTTTCCAATGTTCCCTTACCCACTCTAAACCACTGTTTGGACACTTGATCCACAGTGTTTTGGAGGACAAGCAGCCTAGAAGGGTCACTAGGACTGTTGTTGCTTGATTTCCTTTGTACTCCTATAATGTGAATGGACTATAGGGTTAGTTAATTTGAAATAAGATAGATTAGGTTAAGATATTGCGGTCGTTTGGACTTGAAAATGTTCTAGACAAACTCCTTCATTATAGGTGGTAATTACCGTGTTTTTTTCCGTATTCATAGCAAATCAATATGACAGGCTAGTTGCTGTAATTGACCACTTGCGAGTTTCGTTCTATAAGGAAATTGGAGCTGTAGATATTGATTTTCAACAGAATTACCTGTTAAAATGCGATTGTAGTACATATATAAATACATAAAATGCAATTCAACATACTCTTTAGCCATTAGAAACCTACATAATTATTGCATTTCTATTTACCCTCGATGCCTACAGCTCCAACTTCCTTATAGCCTGAAACTCGCAAGTGGTCAACTACTGTACACTAAAACGTACTGGCACACTATTCCAGTATTCTCACTGAAAGTACGGTGGAGGTTGATAAGTGTTGTCAGATATTTTACAAAGTTTCGGACACTGACTAATACTCTGAGGGATAAGCACTTTCCTCAGTAACTATAAAGATACCAATAACACTTGTTGAGCGAAAACCAATGGAATCTATGACAACACTTAATACCCCCGATTGTACAACCACTATAGCCTAACCTCTATAGCTCAAACACGGCTAGATCAAATGGGCTCTAAATATCCACACCTATTCCCTGGCTGACTCTTCCCAAATGGTAGATATACTAGCTCGATTACTCTAGTCGTGTGTGAGTTATAGAGGTTAAAGTTCAAGAGTTCAGGCCTACTTATTTGGAACAGGGTATAGCATTACATTTTGACTAGCTAGGAATACAACTAAACTAACTAAATTACCACCGATAATATGAGGTTTGTCTTGGAGTACGGGAATAATAGCCGTAATTGTAATCCTTCTCACCGTGAAGCCCTACTCCTTAATGAACTAAATACGACGAGATCAATCGTTAACTTTTAAAACGTGGGCAAATTAAAGTTCTCTTTCATTAATTAACACTCAGTTCCAAGTTATTCGTTCATTATGGAATAGACTACACCCACCCCACACGTTTAATACGAACCTAAGCTTCACTTGTGCCGCTCTAAATCAAACATTACAGAGGAGCATTTTGTCTAACAGTAGATGATGTTATTGAATTTAAAAAGGTTTTCGTGCCAAAAAGAAAAGACATATACAAGAAGAAAGCAAAATGAGATAAAACACAAAAGGCTGGGCTAAACTCGATGCCAATTAACCTTATTACTTCCACAGACCCTTCCTAAGCTAAATAGAATTGCCTAATAGGCCAGAATGAAAGGACGAATACGGTCCACGAGCACTGAAAGGGTTAATACATTCACTTAGTGTTAGCTAATACACAAGCATTCAACGTATTATTGTATTGAAGGAGATATTCGTAATGCTCCGAGACCCCTTACTAAGCAGTAAGAGTTACTTTGTTACGCCATATGAATCCTTTCAGTACGGTGGTGTCATATGATTTAAGATTGGCTATCCTTTGACGATATTTCTCAGCTTGGAATGGACCTCTAACAGTTTATGGGGTAAACGTTCTCAATTAAGCCTCTGATGGCCACAAGTCCTTCTAAAGCTGGAATATATCGCCTTATGATAGCCAGACAAAAAAACGAATGCGTATGGTATATTGAAAGTGTTAAACCATTCCGTACCAGGGACTTCCTCTTCATCATATTCTGGCAAATATTAGAAGATTGTATTCAGCTTATGAAGGACTTCTAGCAATAATAAGGTTTCAAACTATCTCGACCAACCCTTTTAACTACCACAGATCCTTCCTAAGCTTCATAATATAATCTAAGTATAGCCGGAATATATTATAACACGTCGCTGATATTCAAAGGGTTAATAAAATAGTGCTTCAATCTGTAAACACCATTTACCGCAAACCAACAACATTGAGTAGATGAGAGCGTTTATTCTAGGGACGCAAACTTGCTGCCAACACTTGTTCACACCTTTCGTTTCGCTTAACTTTATGTTGACATAGTTGTTTTTAATTAAGTGATGTGGCTCTCAAGACCTCAATAACATTAAGGGGATAGTGTCCGTTTTTTGTTTTGGTCTATTTATTCAGTTATTCATATATTGTTTAGTTTCCACACGAGACCTCTATCAGGCTTAACAAAAAAATAAAAATAAAACAAAAGAACCCCCCCTTCAAGAAATATATATGTGTATATTTTTAGGTAGAAAAATTTCCCGGCCAAAGGCCGGTTTATCTTATTATCATAGGCTTGCTATCGTCCGCCAGGAAAAAAATCGACACCTAAAGGACACAAAAGGTGTTTTAAAATCGTCAAATTAATAAGCAAACATCTTAAAATCTCAAAACTAATGGAGTTAAACACGAGGGAGAAAGTGGTACAGAAATCGGCTCATCTCCTCTTAATCGTGGTTAATAGCTGTGTGTGTGCATTGTCTAATGTGTCTACTGTGCGAAGACAAAGTATCTAGGTCGGAATATAGTATACCATATGATGAAGTGACTCATTCCTATTGTCCATTCCTTTTTCTGTATATTAACTGAGGCGTTGCTTCACGGAACACTCCAAATTATAAAATAGAACTAGGCTAAAAATAAAACAAAAAGAAGAAAACTAGTGATAATGATAATAGTAACAATAGTAGAGTACAAAAATAGTAATTATTCTTGTTTTGTAAAGAGATTATCCTGAGTAAAGAAAAGAAAAAGTTATAATGATACTACTACTACTACTACTACAACTACAACTAATAATAATAATAATAATAATAATAATAATAGTAAAGTACAATTTGTTTTCATTATTTTTGCTTGTAAATAGACTATCCTAAGCAAAGAAGGGCATCTGATAGGGTGACTCAAACTGGCTGCCAACATCTTCACACCAAGGCCTTGTACAAATCGTCAAATAAGTGATGTCACGGCACCAATTATATTTCGATAAATAATTGGAATCAGCACTATCTAAGCTTTAATTCATCGTTTCGAGTGAGATGTACAAACATATGTTCCTATCTTTACACACCCTATTCAACATCTGGCAGACATTAATACAGCACAGAGCAAGCCAAACGTAATGCCAGCTGGGACATGACTTATTAGCGCGACCGTACAAATGGCCAAATAAGTGATGTCGCGGCACCAATTATATTACGATCAATAATTGGAATCCGCACTATCTAAGCTTTAATTCATCGTTTCGAATGAGATATACAATCATGTTCCTATCTTTACACACCTCATTCAACATCTGGCAGACATTAATAAAGCACACAGCGAGCAAAACGTAATGGCAGCAAAAACACGACTTATTTGGCCAACCGTACACATCGCCTATAATGAAGACTAGGTACACGTTACTGAACAATTCTGACATGTCCATTAAATATTTTGAAACATTCCCTTTTCACACTTGCTTGAGTCAGTGTTTTCCCTCAGTCAACGTTCACTGTCTCAAGTTTATCATATACTTGGGTACAAGTTACTTATGCAGGCGAATTTTCTATGCCTAACTTAGCTTTCATTTACTTAAAAAATTATAATTATTTCCGGTGGATCTCTGATTACATTCACATTCCTCGTGTTTACTTAAGCTATCTACTATAAATAATTGGCTTCAGGATAGAGCGAGAGGATGAGCTTATCTGATTTTGTAAATCTGTTTTCTGACAGCAACTTCTTATAAATATACTGTGTGCCTCACGGATAGTGTTATCAATTGTTATGTTAGTTGTGTGAAATAAAAACACAAAAATAACAATCATTGTAGCTGTTATAACATTGCTTTCGTGTTTGCACTTTTTAAAATATATAAAGACCAGAATAACACTTTTAATAGAGATTTAGAGTACATTATTACAAATACTTTCACGTTGTATTTCTTTGTTATATATTTTCAAAACCACTCAGACTTTCATAATAATAACAATTCCATCTTGACTAATAAGCATTATAACCCAATCAGCATGATGACGAATTTTTCATCATACTCTGGTTACCATTAAACGATTTTCTTTAGCTTATATAATCTAACTATAGAACTCATACTAGCTCAACAAACCTACTGACTATTATAGGTCCTTTTTAAATGGCAAACATATCCTAACTTTAACCAGAATCAGAGGTTAAAAGGTGTCATCGTGTTGAAGGGTTTAAATATGTACTGTAAGTGTATTTAGTCAACATAGTAAAGGCATTAATGAAAGGAAAGACTCTGGCTTGAAGTCTGAGAACCCCCATAACGACGGCACACGCGGGGTCTGAACGGTTTATTGTCAGGATTAATTGCCGGAATTGAGAAGGATTGACTTGTTTAATGCCGTTAAAGTTTTTATGGCGTTGATTGTGTTTTATGGTGGTTTATAATCGAACTTTATATAGGATAGAGCTTTGACAATGGCCTGTTCACGCCGCAGTTTCCCATCAGAAAAATATCTCTCTCTCTCTCTATATATATATATATATATATGAATTCCATTCAAGTTACAAGTCAAATACATGGCAACTACTTTCCAGACGGGAAATTCTTATATACATCATTGCTCAAGCAGTCAGACTAGGGACTAATACAGGTATTCAACACATGACTTCTATCTTGACTGATCTGCACAAGGATACGGCGATGCAGATAACGCCAGGAACCCTTCGCATATCTCCCATTTTTAGCCCGCGATAAGGATCAGGGAAATCTATCAGCACGCGTCAACCCCCCCCCCCCCCCCCCCCCCCACAAACACACACACACACTCTTCCCTTTCTATACAGCCCCGACACGACACACTACCCAAACTCGGATTCTCTCAACACATCGAACCGGACTCAATCTTCGGGTCTATGTTCCTTCTCCCTACTCCTCTGTCTGACCCTCACCCTCCTCTCCTCTGCCCACCGCCCACCAACCCCCTCTTCCCCTCAACCTTTTCCCTTCTATCCAGCTCTCTGTCCCCTCATTTTCATCCCCTCCCACCCCCTCCCCATCCCCCCTCTTTCCGTCAACCTCCTCCCTTCTATCCCAATATCTGCCCCTCAGACTCCTGCCTACCCCCCCTTCAACCTCCTCTCCTCCTTCCCTCAACTATCCTGCCTTCCCCCCTTCAGCCTCCTCTCCGTCTCCCCTCACCCTCCTGCCTTCCCCCCTTCAACCTCCTCTCCTCCTTCCCTCACCCTCCTACCTTCCCCCCTTCAACCTCCTCTCATCCTCCCCTCACCCTCCAGCCTACCCCCCTTCCTCCCCTCACCCACCACCGATACCCTCTACTCTCCTTTTTTCACAGACCCAGCGAAAACTTTGCATAATTTTCTAAAGGGTTGCGTCGGCTTGGGGTTGATGGATCACACATTGTTCGTCACTTACCGTCGGGGTTTACAAGAGAGGGTCGTGTTGGGGGTATGGCGGCCTGACTCTCACACGAACGGACACCTACCCACCGCCGGGGCCCCTTCTTCTTCCTTGGCAATGTCCTCTACTCCTACGCTAGATATTTACCACCGCCAACAAAGCTAGACGGAGGATATTTTTTGCCTACGTTTGTTTGTTTGTCTGTAAACAAGATATGTAAAAGAAAAACAAAAGTTATCAAACCGATGTTCATTAAATTAGGTGTGCAGATAGAATATGCGCCAGGTAAGAAGTTATATAATTGTGGAGGCGGACGGTAGAGCACATACCTCCGCCAGTGTTGGTGGCTTGCAAAGTTTTGAACCGATTTTCACGAAATTTGGTGGCCAGATTGGATGTGCGCCAAGAAGAAGTGATTCCATTTTGGAGGCGATCGGTGTAGCGCTTACCTCCGCCAGTGTAAGCGGAGGTACATGATCTCCCGAGAGCCCCTCTAGTTTATATTAGATTGATTGGTTTCCCTTTTCTCCACTGCAGTTATCGTTTTGCCTTTACTTTCCCTATTGGCTATGTTAGTGGCTTTTGTATTTCTATTTGCTATAATGCTCTGCCTTCTCCTTTTCTGTTAGGTATCACAGCTATTTTACCTTTTACCTTCCTTATTAGCTATCCCTGTTAGATCCTACTTTATTAACATATTTTTAATAACTCTCTCTGCTGTATTGTTCTACCTTCTCTGTTTCTGTCAGGTATCCCGGATATCTTTCTTTCTCTCCTGCCAGATATATCAGATATTACAGATTTTTCCTACCTGTTATCCTATTGTCAGTTCCTCCTTATACCAGATATATTCTTTCCTTATATCCTCCTATCAGCATTTCAAGTGTGGTTTGTCAGTGATCAATTCTCTCCTGCCTTATTAGTGTTCAGTAAATCCCTGCCAGTTATTTATTGATTTGGGTTCTTTCTAATCTTGTTAGTTAGTGCAAATGTTTTTCTTACTCTGTCAGTTATCATATCGTCATTCTTCCCTATCCACATATTTTCCGAACCATTTCTTACCTTCTCTGTCCAATTGAGTATCTCTTCTCATTGATTTCAATTTAATGTTTCTTCTTCCTAAAATCAATAGCTTCATCATTCCCTTTATCAAGTATCCCAGTAAGCTCCAAACCCAGTGATGACCCTTCCCTCTACGTCACCCATCATGTAGAAGAAAGTAAGTAACACCCCGTTTTTAACATTAATCATCAACTACAAACTCCAATGCACTTGAATAAACTAATGAAAGCATATGATCCTCCCGGGATTCAAACTCAGGACACCACACCCAGAACATAAGCATATAAACCATTACACCACCAACACAGAAAAGCCAGGCGTGGGAACAAACTCGCGACACCTCCCTACTTTCTGACCTCGCCGGGAATGATCACGGAGAGGGGGGGGGGGGGTAAACATAGAACACAAGGAAGGGACTGGAGTTCTCATACAGGGGTTCCAGTCCTGAACGTTATTTTTGACTTACAGTGTGATGGCATAATAATCTTAAAAGGGTTGATAGCCTCGGAGGTCCTATTTTAACTAACTAACTAACTAATTAGGAGGGAAGAGAGAAATTGGGAGAGGAATGGGTGAATAGAGAAGCGCAAAACATAATGATTAGAGATGATTAGCGTGGGTGTCGAAAAAGGATGGAAAAAGTTGTTGAAAGAGTTGTTGAGAGTAAGATGGCCTCGTTATGTTATGTTCTATTATGTTATGTCTCACGAATGACCTTATTATTTATTGTAGCCATATTTAAGTGATTTTATAAACCCAAAAGTGATTGTTCCTAATCAAATTGCTAGACACAACAAATCAATACTTTCAGTTCGATATCGATTTATTTTGTTTCTGAATTCGGCAAACTATTATATTCAACTTAACCCTCTCTCTATCCTATGGAATTCTCTCAATCTCATAATTACCTCTCCAAAATTAGTTTTCTGCCCACAGCTCATTCAAAGATAACAGCAGAGGTTAAAGTAACTAAACTAAAGGTTTCTAACCACACCTGATGGTCACAAAGGCTTTTAAGTATCCCAGAAAGGGCGCAAATCGCGTCCTGTGCGTGAAAGGGTTAAGAAGAACATAATTATCTATTTCAAAGGATCAAGAGCACAGAGGGATAAAAGGGTGTGGCGGGAGGGAGGGGTGTGCGCCGAAAGGAAGCCTAACGACCTTGCTTTAAAGTTAAATTGAACCCGGAAGCCCGTTTTTGTGGGTGTGATTCATCTCAACACAGCGGTCACGGGTTGGGGTGTCGGGGGCGATGTTGTGGCTTCATTTGTCATGGCTTCAGCGACCCGGCCGTAAAGTTTAATGGCCGATACGTGGGTGATTAGACCGCGTACATCTTCATATATATGGGGTGTTCCGGGGATGGTGACGGGTACCGGCTTCATTCCGTATAATTTAATCGGGGAATGGTAGGCCGGTTTTGGTGGCTGGGGTGGGAAAGTTTATGGGAGAGTGGTACAAAGCTTTGAGGTATATTGTTTTCTCAGAGGCACTTTCATTCAACTGTACTGTACCTCCGAGGGGGTAAAAGGGGACTTTAGCTTATAGTTGAGGGAAAACAAAAATATGCCCCACGCATGGGGCAGTGTTGTGGCAGGATTTTGTTGTTCTGAAGTCCAAATTGGCTTATGTACAGTATATTCTTGGTATGGCACTGTCTTGTTGTAGCAATGGTGAGGCTGGTGTTGTTTGCAGATATTGCAGGTGTAGGTGTTGTAGTTGACCTTAGTTGAGTCTTGCTGCGGCACGGTTAGCACCCTGCCAACATCAGCCAAGTGATGACATGATGGGACGGTGTTGTGATGTGACTATACTGTATATCATATTCCAACCGCGGATAGGCAACCACATCTGAGCCGTTACAATTAATGTAATGGCAAATTAAGTTAAACCATTGTATTTTATGTATGTATGTATGTTCATAATATATTTAAAAAGAACAACCGTTATGAACAATCTTTCCTTTGGTATACGTTCATATAAGAAGGGGGAAGCCTTTCAATATTATTACTTTTCAAATGACCTTACTTAACCTTATTAGTTACTTCTTTATTTTTATTGATAGGTATCTGATTATTTATTATTATTATTATTATTATTATTATTATTATTATTATTTTGGTATTTATTAATGAGGTGGTGGGCAAGTAGGTTATAACATATCAACCAATAAGTTGGAAGGTTGAATAAGCACAAATATTCACAATGTTGTGCTTAAATCCGTTTATTAATTTCCCTGATACATAAATTTAACAAGTAGATAAATAATCAAAATATATTTTTCCAGAAATGCCGTTGTGTAAGAGAGATGAATAGGTACAACAAATAGGTGTACTGGAGTTTGTTTTGTTTGTTTTTTTGTTCGTGTGTGTGTGTGTGTGTGTGTGTGTGTGTGTGTGTGTGTGTGTGTGTGTGTGTATGTGTTGCTTTATTTATGTGTGTTTGTTCGTGCAAGTGTGTGTGTGTGTACTTGTATGTTCTTGTGGGTGTGTATTTGTTTATTCGTGTGTGTGTATTTGTTTGTTAGTGTGTGTGTGTATTTGCTTGTTCGTGTGTGTGTGTATTTGCTTGTTCGTGTGTGTGTGTATTTGCTTGAGTGTGTGTGTGTATTAGTTTATTCGTGCGTGTGTGTTTGGTTGTCCGTGTGTATGTGTAAACAAATAAAAGTAACCAGACCGATGATATAGCGTATGTCATTGTAATTAATGTTTATGTTTTCGTGATCAGTAGCTCGTCTTCCGGATAATGGAACGGCAATACCGAGCATTCCCCTTTGTCATGGGAACGGCTTTGCTTAAGGGGAGATGGGTCGTTTTTTTGGCCACTCTTCTCCCTCGTGTTAGCTCCATTAGTTTTGAGATTTTTAGACGTTCGGTCCAATAGTTTGGCGTTTTTCAAGACCTTTCGTGCCATTTATGAGTTGATTTTTCGCGAACCAGGAGCCTGGGGAGTCTAAGGCGTTTTTTCTTTTAAGCTTGATGGAGGTCTACGAGGAAACAAAGGAAAATGAATAAATCAATATCTAGACCAAACACATATCCACTGTCCCCTTATGGGATGGAATGTTTGGCTTTTCTGGGCCCCCTTCATCCTCATGTTTAGCTCCATTAGTTTTGAAATGTTATCTTTATCTTCTATTTATTAAATAAATTGAGGTTATAATTGAGCATGGACTGCCTATAGGGACGCAAGGCCTGTGCAGCCTGTTTAACTATGTAACTCTCCCTCTCAGGAAGGAACACTAAGATCATCGAGATACTAGTTATTCCTTGTAAATACATGAAACTGTAACGTTCACACACACACTCTCTCTCTGGGTGTTCTTATTAGCAGTGACTTAAAGTTTTCCAAGCAGTGTATGAAAGTAGAGAAGAAAGCTCAGAAGTTTTTGGGCTATAATAAGAAGCAATTTATGTATAGAAATAATAAAGGACATAGTCCTCGCACTTTACAACATTCTGATACGACCTCTCCTGGAGTATGCTGTTCAATTCTGGTCTCCAGCACTCAGGAAAGATATAGAGCGACTGGAAAGAATACAAGCTAGGGCTACAAAGCTTATTCCATGAATTAGAAGACTGAGATATGCGGGCCAGTTAAGAACTCTTGATCTCTTCCCGTTGGAGACACACAGACTACGAGGTCAGTCATTGAAGTTTTTAAAATACATAATGGGTTTGACAATGTACATTATAACAAAATGTTTAGCCTCAATATAAATACAACATGCAACTATGGCTGGTAATTAGAATAAAAAAGGTTCAGCACTATTATTTGTGGAAACAGTTTCACATATAAGATCTGTTCTACCTAGAACAAACTTCCCTCAGAAGTTGTAAATAGTTATTCAGTAGAGCAGTTCAAGAAGAGAGTAGATAGTATTTTGCACACTCTGTAGTGCACTAAACAATCTCTCTCCTACCACTTCGAGTATCTCCCCGGAATGGACCACAAGGTTTCTGAGATACTAATATTTCCTTGTTACTCTCTCTCTCTCTCTCTCTCTCTCTCTCTCTCTCTCTCTCTCTCTCTCTCTCTCTCTCTCTCTCTCTCTCTCTCTCTCTCTCTCTCTCTCTCTCTCTCTCTCTCTCTCTCTCTCTCTCTCTCTCTCTCTCTCTGAATAACTTTATCCTCCCCTCAGTTACTAACCCATATGTCCCCTACTAACTTCCTAGTCCTGCCACGTTAGTGGCAGGGCAGTAGTTCCCTTTCCAATGTTCCCTTACCCACTCTAAACCACTGTTTGGACACTTGATCCTCAGTGTTTTGGAGGACAAGCAACCTAGAAGGGTCACTAGACCTGTTGTTGCTTGATTTCCTTTGTACTCCTTTGTACTCCTTTGTACTCTCTCTCTCTCTCTCTCTCTCTTTCTCTCTCTCTCTCTCTCTCCTTCCCACCACTGATGAGGGTAGCTGTGGCGGCCATCATATTGTCTTCATATTATTTCCACGTCACTTCTGCTCCATTTACTCCTTACACAGCGTCACACTCCCCCCACCCCCCCTCGATGTGGTGGTGATGGTGCTGGTGGTCGTCATGTAGTGGTGGTGGTGATGGTGATGTAATGGGGGTGATGTAGTGGGGGTGATGTAGTGGGGGTGATGGTGGTGGTGTAGTGGTGTTGGTAGTAATGGGCTATTGGTGGTGATGGTGGTCGTGGTAGTAGTGGTGGTTGTGGTGGAGATAGTGGTGGTGTTGTGTGTTTTTTTTTTGTAGTAATGGGGTAGAGGTGGTGATGGTGCTGGTGGTCGTGATGTAGTTGTGGTGGTGGTTATGTAGTGGTGGTGGTGATGTGGGGGTGGTGATGTGGGGGTGGTGTTGGGGGTGGTGTTGGTCGTAATGGGGGTAGTGGTGGTGATGGTGCTGGTGGTCGTGGCAGTGGTGGTGTAGTGGGTGTGCTTATGGTGGGGGTAGTGGTAGTGATGGTGATGGCTGTGATGTTGCTGGTGGTGATGTAATGGTAGTGGTGATGATGTGGGTGGTAGTAGTGCTGGTGATGGGAGTTGTGGTGATGCGGTGGTGGTCGTCGTAGTGTTGTGGTGGTGTTTGTAGTAATTGGGGTAGTGGTGATGCTGCTGCTGGCGTTGGTGATGGTAGTTAAAGTGATATGGTGGTGATGATGACGGTCGGGGTGAGGGTGATGGAGGTGATCGTGTAAGGATGGTGAGGACGGAAGAGGTGGGGTGGTGGTGTAGATGGTTGGAATATTAATGCTGGTAGCCGCTGAAGTGGTGATGATCATAGTGGTGGATTGGGTATGGATGATGGTAGAAATGATTGTGATGGTAGTGGGTTTAGAGGTGGTATTATTTAAGGGGGTGATAGTGGTTGTGATGTTGTTGGTGGTGGTGATGTTATAACTTGGGCAATATTTCTGAAGTTGATGTAAATACCCTGTTCCTTATAATTAGTCCAAAAATCGTGACCCCTATCCTCTGTAACTCAAAAAGGGCCGATCAAATTGGCTGAATATATCTACACCAGGTGGATGGGATTCGTTAGCCTTGGTCGGCAACCTATCTAGGGGAGACCTTAACAAAATCCGGGTGGATGAGACTCGTCAGCCTTGGTTGGCAACCTGTCTAGGGGAGTAAGCCTGATACAAATCCGTACTGCTTATCTAAGTGTAAGGCCGGTTAGTGGATGGACTAGACGAACACCACTGTAGAAAAATAGTGCTAACAAGATACATAGAGGACCTCGGAGTCGGACGGATCCTAAATTGAGTTGTCAATCCTGTAAGTCCGTCAGTAAACTGGGTTGGGTTGTCCCTCTTACAGAGAATAGGTCCGCTTGGGTGCCTTCTGTGTATGACCACCCTCATTAAGGGGAGTAAGACGTCCGGCAATAGCTGATAGATAGATAGATTTCTACACCTATTCCCTGGCTGACTTTTGCCAATTGGTAGATAAATTAACTCGATTAGGGCCCAACTATAGTATTTTTTTAGTTATAGAGGTTAAGTGTCAATATGTCTGGCCTACCTATCATGAACAGGGTATAGGTTGTGAGAATCATATTAGTAAAGCTGATGGGTTTGTTCGATGCTATGGGAGTGACGATGGTAGTGGGGGTGTTCATTGGTGGTTGCTGGTGGTAGGGATGCTGAATACAGTTTAACAATTATGGATAGCACATAATAATGATGAAATTGGAGATAGTGATAACACGGGCGAAGGTATAGTCCATTTATTATAGGTAGGCCAGAAATTGTAATCCCTAACCTCTATAACTAAAAAAACGACTGGAGTAATCGAGCTAATATTTCTACCATTTAGGAAGGGTCAACGAGGGAATAGGTGTGGATATTTACAGCCCATTTGGTCAAGCCCATTTTGAGTTACAGAGGATAGGAGTCACAATTTCTGGTCTACCTATAACGTACGGACTATTGTAGTGATAGTGAGGAAGGTGACAGTGACTCTAGAGAAGGTGATATGATGTGAATGGTTTTGTGGTGATAATGCAATGGTCTGGATCATGATGCTATTGTTATGGAAGAGGCAATGGTTATGGTCATAGTTGTGATTGGAATAACTGTTGGAAATATAAAATGGTGGTGGTGACGATGCATGTAGGATGTTTTAACTTCGAGTTAGCATTGATGGTTTGCCTCGCCATACGTACTGCACATACACCTTAAGACTAAGCGATCTATAACATATATAGTTTCAGTCCTATGTGTTAATAGTGGCGTTCCAGGCAGCCCTCTTCTGGGCTGCTTGACTTTACAAGTGTTTATATTTGAGATCAGATCGTAGAACCTCATCCTACGTATTACTATGTCTACCTCTCCGAGCAATTACCTCAACGTTAAAAGAATTGCATAGCCATAAAACACATGATGGCGTGCAGTGTGATACAAAAACAGGAGGCTGGTGTAAATCTCCCGACTAAAGGCTCTGACTTGTGTGCAATAAGCGTCATGGGTAAGGGTAGAAGCGGGTGAGAAAGGAGGCGTGGGTGATATAGAAAATCTGGGTGATAACGGAGGCATGGTTGACGACGATGATGGCGGGGGTGTATGTGCGTGGGTGTCGTAATGGGTGTCGGTGCGTGTGTGGGTGTCGTAATGGGCGTGGGTGTGGTAATGGGCGTGCGGGCGGGACACCATAACCGCCTCCGCCTTGCTAATGCTCCACGCCCGCTGAGTCGCCCGGAAGAACCGTAAAGGAGGAGGAAGTGACCAAGGAGGTGTTAAGGGGAGATCGGTGTATTTATTGGCTTATGGTATTATCTATATATTATTTTTGTAGTTTCCTCCCTAGACCTCCATCAACCTGTAAAGAACTCCCCCTAGAACCAACTTCAAGATAAATTCGTACATTTTTCGGTAGAAAAATGTCCCGGCCGAAGGCCGATTATTCTTAAATTTGCAGGCTCGTTATCGCTCGCCAGAAAAAAAATTACACCTAAATGGCACGAAAGGTCTTAATATTGAGAAAGAAATGGGGTGTAAAGTCATAAAATCGCCAAACTAATGAGTCGAACGTCTTCAAATGTAAAAACCAATGAGAATAAACACGAGGGAGAAGGGGGCAGAAAAAGCAGCCCATCTCCCCTTAACGACTCTGGAATGTGCGGGGAAAGGGGTGGTTGGTGTGATGAGGGGAGAGCAGATTGATATTTAGGCGTGACTAAGTATCTGTTTAGTAGCTGTGCCTATGTTTGTGATGTTTGATCTACGTATATCTATCTATCTACGTACTGTTTATGCCTATGTATTGATCAATCTATCTATCTATCGAGCCTCTCTCTTCCTTACACATATGTATGCTCATTATCTCTCTCTCTCTCTCTCTCTCTCTCTCTCTCTCTCTCTCTCTCTCAGATATATTACAGTGTGATAAATTCCAGATGCTGGTTGGATAGATCTACAGGTAAAGCTGGAATCAAACCCCACCAGGAATTGAACCCTTTCTTTCCCTCTTTTAAATAGATTATATGAGCCTGGACTTTTTTTTAGCATCACACCCCAGAAATATAATCTTCTCCTCCTCTCAACCTCCAGGTAGACATATAAAGCTTACCTGGTCATGATAGCCCATACCAGGAAATAGAACCCTCCTTCCTCCTCCCCTCCAAATTAGATAATTGAACCTAACCCTTCTATACGATGAATCAAACTTACTCCTCCCATGGCCCTCCAAATAGACATATAAACTTGGCTCTCCATATCATTTACAAGGAATAGAACCCTTTTAATAAACAAACCTAACCTTCTTGTAACACGTCACACCAGGAATCGAACCCTTTCAAGAATCAGACCTAACTCTCTTCTAACACCTCACACCATGAATAGAACCTACTCATAAACAAACCTAACCCTCTCATAGCACCTCACACTAGGAATCGAACTCTCTCAAACACAAACCTAACCCTCTTATAGCACCTCACACCAGGAATCGAACCCTCTCAATAAACAAACCTAAACCCTCTTATAGCACTTCACATCAGAAATTGAACCCTCTCAATAAACACACCTAATCCTTTTATAGCACCTCACACCAGGAATCGAACCCTCTCAAAAGTGAACCTAACACTCTTATAGCGCCTCACACCAGGAATTGAACACTCTCAATAAACAAACCTAACTCTCTTATAGCACTTCACATCAGAAATTGAACCCTCTCAATAAACAAACCTAACCCTCTTATAGCACCTCACATCAGAAATTGAACCCTCTCAATAAACAAACCTAACCCTCTTATAGCACCTCACACTAGGAATCAAAACTCTCTCATTATACAAACCAAAACGTCCAATAAAACACCACACCAGAACTCGAACCGTACAAATAATCAAACCTTACGCTCATATAGCACCTCACACCAGGACTCGAACCCTCTCCCACTCTCCTTCCTTCTCCTCCACCCCCAAAATTCCATCGGAAATTTCGCCGCCGCTTATCGGATCGTCGACGGAACCGTGGATCATTGAGCGAGGGTGAGTGTGTCTGACGAGTAGGGCCCCATCCGGTATCTGTAGGCTGATGTGGGGGGAATAGGCGAGGTGGCCGGGAGATACGAGAAGCAGAGGAGGTTGCGGGAAAAAAAAAAAAAAAAAAAAAAAAAAAAAAAAAAAAAAAAAAAAAAAAACAGAAAAAATAACAAAAACAATCAAACACACATATATCAATGAGTAAAGTGCTGTATGTAGCGAGTATTTTAATTGATTATAGCCTAACCTCATTGAAAAGCATTAGAAATACAGTAACTTGGTCTAATGTAAACAAGCTTCCTATTTTAGTCTAATCGAAGCATGAATCGAAGCCATGTACGATGGCAACTTTTGGTATCTATAGGCCGAAGTGTGCATTATGTCGCTATGTAGCCAACAGATAGGAGAATCCGAGGTTACTAAAAGAAAGTTCCTCACTATTGATATATAAACATGATATACATGTATATATAAATCTAATATGTCTATGCGTTATTTTAGCTTCTATAATAACTAACACACTCCATAAGAAGATAAAATGACATCATTTTGAAATACTTATTACGTTCAGCAATACACATATGGTAATAAGGCGTTGCTTATTTAATAAATATATATGAACTTTGACTTATGACGTTATCAGTTATATCTTATCTTCGAATTGCCACTACTAAATTGTTCACCCATCTTTCACATAATCTACTTATCATACTGCACACATCGATTCATGAAAACATCTAATAGGGATGAAATCTGATCACAGTGGGTTTTACATATCTTAGCTATAGGTACTGTATATTGTATCTAAAGCATTAAGTGGCGGGATGCATGTCTTGATTCATTATAATGTTCATACTAATGCATTTTCTCCCTTTCTATAAAATTCCCAATTGTTCAAAGATACTCGTCAAATTAGTTTGCAAATACTGCTTATTGTCAGAGGGATTGGAGGGTAGGCCTTTTGTTTGACGGACCTTATAGTATAATAAAATGTATAGTATATACAGTAGTATAATATCATTACCAGTTTAGAGGTCCTACTTAAGTTATGCCCATATGGAAGAATGCAATAGTGTTGTGCATTATATAAGAAGGTGCCCAAGTGGACATTCACCCAGGTAAAGGTCTTGGGTCAGCCAGGCTACGACTGCATCAGCAGGAAGACCTATTTAATATGTTCATCCAACCCCCATCTCCTTGTTCGAAGGAAACAACATCACTTAAGGCCTCTATACACTATCAATTATGAGTGTGTAGACATGATTGACGCGAAAATATCAAACCGTATCAAATACACGGTTTCTATTGTGCAAGCTTTCCTCACAACCATACACGATGGTTATACCTGCACAAACACCAAGTTTGCTCATTCATGATTGATAGTGTATGGAGGCCTTTAGCAGTATATATAAAACAACATTCGACACTGAATCACCTGGTTATTACCAGCTAGTCTGTGTAGCCTGTGTATCTATTATATATATGTAACTCTCTGTCCTCCCTCCGGCCAGTCCACTTAGTTCGCTTCCTGCCGCACTCATTACCGCGCCTGCAGTCCCACACCCACAACTCACACCGCTCTAAACACACCACCCTTTTAATGGTCAGGGATTACGGCCAAGGAATGGGAATGGAAAAGTGTCTAGCGAGGGGAAATAATGTGCGAAACTGAGATTTTGGAAATAATGTGCGAAACTGAGATTGAGAAATGGTGAGAGTACAATAAGTGGATGTTGGTGAGAGAGAGAGAGAGAGAGAGAGAGAGAGAGAGAGAGAGAGAGAGAGAGAGAGAGAGAGAGAGAGAGAGAGAGAGAGAGAGAGAGAGAGAGAGAGAATAAATATATGACGAGTAAGAAAGTAGCGGAATGCGTTAAAATTAATATAACATTATGAGAAACAACTTCAACTATTATTGCGAAATACTAATGCATGCACTACCAGATGTGCTGAACACAAAAAAAGAAACGACTGGAACCTGGAAAATTATGTTATGTTACATGCACTTATAAAAGATGTTAAGGGTGTCTTTCAAAGTTTATTAGTCACAAAGCGACTGTCATTGTTGTTCATGACTTTGCATAACTCGATACCTCATAAACCTATCCCCATCGATGATAAGACCACTCCACCACCCCTTCACACTCTCTCTCACTCTTACACAACTCTCTCTCTCTCTAGAGCACGCCGTTATAATTATTACCTATTGTTTTCTACTGTTGATCTTTCGTTGGCCAATGAATGCACGGTATGGCTCCCACACATAAGTTCTCAATTTCAGTTGTAAGCAGATGTACGTACAGTCGCGGACAAATATTCGTGGTACACTACTGAACGATGCATGTAAGACAGTGGCGGACAACTATTAAAGCTCACCAAATACTTTCAAAACAGCGTCTCTGGGTTTAATATATTCAACAGAACATGTAGTAAGAGTCTCTGACTGCTACCGTACACACTCTAAACAAAATATAACCCTTAGGGGTGTAGAGGCGGACACAAAAGGTTCTGAACACTGTATCCCATAATATTGATACTATATTATCAGCATGGTCGATTTCTGATAGCAATGATTACAGACTGCACGGAAAGTCAACTTAATCCCAGCAGTACAATATAGTATATCACATTAAAAATAACCATTAGTGCAACCTTGTCAAGCTGAAATGAATTTATATATAATGTATTTTGTATATACCTCTATGTACAAACCCCAAAATGTTGGGAAACATTAAGGTTGAAAACCAGTATGGTGAAGTAAGGAACCTGTCATCATTCCCACGGAGGTAAGATTGTATTGTAGACAGAGGATTATGATAAACATGGTTGTCCTTTAAATACTTACAGTAGAGTTAATTATCATTATCATGCTAATCCCTCATTTATATTTCCTCGAATATTGAGTATCATAAAAATTAGCGAGACTAAACTTTGCTCATGCAGTCTTAATTTGTTATTGCACAATCTTCTCTCCCAACAAATGTCAAAGGAAGAACAGGTCCCACAAGAGAAACATAATATTTACAACAAAAGGCAGAGTGAGATCATCACTTTCCAAAGTAAATTCAGAAACCTCCTAAGTAAAGAAATGGAAAAAGGCAGCCCGAGATCGACAAATACATACACGCGATAGAAAAGGAAAATGATAAACACAAAGATAGTCAGAGATATTAACGACAGAACGGCCAACGAAGTACACGCCACCTTTCATTCACGGCATCCTTAGCGACTATAAATATTTGGCGATACCGTCTCTGCACCCGCGGCTGTTGTCACTAAACGTCGGCCGGCAGTAGCTACCTTCTTAATTACCGGGATAAGATCTGCATTGCAAATTTATTATATCCTTCCAGTGCTTTACGCAGAGGCTAATGGTCGTCCAGAGGGGCTACCAGTTAAATGGGGATGGTTCACTTTTTGGTCGAATTTTTGTATCGATTATATATTTTTCTAGTTTCCTCCCTAGACCTCCATCACATTTAAACAAACATCCATTAGATCCCCCTTGTAGATGAATTTGTACATTTATCGATAAAGAAATGTCCCCGGCCGAAGACTGGTTCTTCCAAAATGACAGGCTCACTATCGTTCGCCAGGAAAAAAATCGACACCTATATAAAGCTCGAAAGGTCTAAATAGGAAATGGGAAATGGCCAGACTAATGGTGCAAACATCTTAAAATCTGAAAACTAATGGGCCTAAACATGAGGGAGAAATAGATCTAGCAAAACGACCCATCTCCCCTTAACCCAACTGTAACACTTTCAATCCTGTCAGGAATTTTCAACATTTGTTATCAGCTACCACAAGACGATTTTCGTCAGATTTGATTAGATCTCTATAGTTTAAAAGGTTCAACAATCATCCTATTATTTTAACCCTATTACTACGATGAAAATAGGCAATATAATTAATTGCTACAACAGCTGAGCAACTTACTTCAGCTTAGGATATATTTAACCGAGATTTGGCGATCCGTGAAAGGGTTTTAATACAGATTTGAATGTCGCCTATCAGTGAGGTAGTTTGGGGTTTATAAGTCTGTATACTTGCGGTGTATTTTCTTTAGGTAATGTGCCTATAAACCTTTATGGTCTTGCAATACCTTTAGTGGATATTGCACTATTGTTGTAAAATCAGTACTCAAGGTCTTATTATTTTAACGCTAATTGTTTTCAGTAGCGATTACAAAATTCTAAGACCAACTATTTCCTCTTATGTGATACTCAAATAATTCAACCTTTCTATTTCATTACAGAGTATTAATTATTCAAGTCTGGTAACATCGAATGCCGAAATATTAGAGGTATTCGTTTGAAAAGGTGAGTAATGTATAAGTCTTTGCAAGTGCCTCTCCATCATATAAATTATAACTGTGGATATAAAAAAGGCCAATTATATTATATATATAATTTTTAATCTGGTGAAACTGACTCAATATTTTGGTATTATTATCCAGTTATCTCCTTACTTTATTATGTTATTGATATAAGAGAGCCGTAAAACTACTGTTATAAGAAGCATTAATTTTTTTTTTTACAAACAAATAAATCTATACAAGTATATCCGCGTATTGTTAGATATTATTTTTTGTTTAAGGATCTACTAAACTCGAGCACAATGTTAGGTCGCTCTGCAGTAGAGTTATCTATAGGGAAAATAACGTCAACTCTATTACAGTAACTGCCTAATTCCGTTGTGAATATCGTGATTGAGACATTGAATGTAAGCCAACCGTAGTCAGATGTACTTTGCAATTTATACCACAACAAACAAATCAACATAAAATCAACCACTATTAACACTGCACGAGGTAAGCAGCAAAATATCTATTATGATTAACTTTATATGGACAAAATTATCTTCATAGAAAAGTTTGTCCTGCAGCTTGTCCTGCAGCAGTCCCTACACCCTTGTCCCCCCCTAAGGGATGAACTTGTCAGAGATGCGGCGATAGGGGGAAGGCTAATAAGTGCTCGGGAATTCCGTCTGTTTATGCATTTGGCTACAACATCGTAAGCATAATATCGATATCTGCATTGAGATGTATGTGGCCAATTGATAGATAAAACTATAGCAATGTGATCGGGGAAGCTAAGAGTGGCCTAACGTAAGAAGGCAGCTAGGCAACTTTCACCCTTACGCTCGGATACTTTAAGAGTGATCGGTCAAACCAGCAAACGCCGCTCGGGTGAGGTTGTAGGAGGATGGGTGAGGTCTGGTAGAGCATGCAGCGGGTGACACAGCCATCAGGGGTGACTGGGGAGGATATTGTGGGTGGGGAACAGGCTCTTCATCACCCGATAGATATGCTCGGATTTTATCGGATAACGCTTATGCATACTTTCACTGAGAGGTTTGTTTATATATAACATCTACAATGGTACATGGGTGGGAGTAAGAGGACGTTATATTATTTATTTGAGTATTATATATTATTTCGGTACATAATTGTTTTTATTGTTTTTGCTCCCTAGACCTCCATAAGCTTTAAAAAAACCACACTCCAAAGACCCCCCCTTTGAGATAATCTTTTTATTTTTTTCGGTAGAAAATGTACCGGCCAAAGGCAGATTCCTCCTAATGTACAAACTGGCTATCGCTCGTCAGGAAAAACTGGACACCTAAATAGAGCAAAATCGCCAAATTTTCCCTTCATAATTCTCCTACCAACAATTCTCTTGAGACCTCTGGTGGACACTTCTGAACTAGTGCCAGAGCTACGACTGTAGACATCACTATACCCAACACATAGGATGTGCACAGTTTATCTCAATGTTTGTGTGATTCTACACGTTTTAATTATACAGTATACGACTACACTAAGTGCTTATATAGTATAGTAATAAAGGGAAAGTCCATATGCAGCTGATAATGACTACAAACATAATTATAAGCCGATTCATTATCATAACAAAATTGGCGCGAAAATACCTGCTGACCTTGTATTGTAAATATATGTTATTTATGAATATGGGTGATTTTAAAATATATAAAACAACAGTATACATAGACCAAAGTATGTGTCAGCTACAGAAATTTCGACTAACTGCATATATTGTAGAATTGTTGGAGGAGAGGGAGGGTGGATAGTTCCGCGATGCCACCCATTTCCCACAATGCACTGCGGTAAGCCTTGTGTTCAGCGCCTCTATCGGCCACTGTAGGCATTTATTGGTAGGGAGAATTGTTAAGGGGCACGGGGCCCTGGGTGGGGCTTTGGTGTCCTAGGCGTTTCCGCACACTCCTCAGCCCCTCGCCCCTTCGGTCACCTGAGCTTTCTTAGTGGAATAGCTGGGAGGGTTCTGTGGGGGCGCTTGGTTATGGCCTTGG
Source organism: Paralithodes platypus (assembly GCA_032716605.1). Lineage (NCBI taxonomy): Eukaryota > Metazoa > Arthropoda > Malacostraca > Decapoda > Lithodidae > Paralithodes > Paralithodes platypus. The sequence continues at coordinate 112,141,842 of CM064487.1, forward strand.
CCTTGCTTGGGACCTTGGGGCTGCTCGGCCAGACAGCCTGGGGAACAACAACAACAATAACTAATGGGGCGAACGTCTTAAAATCTCATAGCTAACAAGGCTAAACATGAGGGAGAAGGGGTCCAGAAAAAAATAATCTCCCCTTTTTGTGCAGTACGGCCATTACGGATCAAATAATTCATATTTGTTTTCTAGTGTTTAGTTAATTGAATAGAATTTCGCATAATGTCAATAGTAATTGCTGTTATATCTAGTATTCTTTCTTATTCAACAGCATTTATTTTTCAGTCTTGTTATCGCCGTAATTTTGTCATTGTCCATTCCAAAACAGATTTTATTTCCACCCATTTATATTTTTCAAATGCAACATCTTGTTAATAATTATGTCACAAATATTGTAGTCTACGATTTTTGTCTTTACTATGATGGTATAGTTGCTACGTCCTTTATAAGTTATACAATATTTCAGTCGACATGTAATATTCCTATGGTGTATGTACTGTATGGAAAGAAATATATATTTGAATTCCCGTTTTATCCTTGGCATCAAATAAAAACAGAATATTCTTCTCTCTAATGATTACTGATATAATTACTATTGCTATTAGTGTATGTCCTGATTTATTAGTTAATATTACATAAATTTGTAAAGTACACCAAATACATAGTTAGATAAATAGATAATTATGTTGTAAGTTCCAATACACTAGATCTAGATAAATTTGTCACATACTCAAAAACACGCATATTAAGCATTCTGATTTGTAACACAAATCTCAGACTAGTAGTAACTTGTCGTGTCTTGATCCCTCACAGGGTATTTGCTACATCATATTGTCTTACTATGTTACCATAGAATACACACACACACACACACACACACACACATATACATACACACATACACACACACACACAAGACGCACCGAATTAGATTACCAGTTAAGTGAGCGCTTACTTGTAATCGCATTGTTTAATGAAACCACCTTGGTTATGAATAATGACATATTTTATAGCTCTATATTCACATTAGATTACCGTATTTTGATTAAAAGGTTTGAGTATTTACATCTCAATAGGATTCAACTATACGAATTAGCTTTTTAATCACCAAACATCAGTAGCTTGTCGTTAGTAATCTTTACACGACCCTGCGTATATAGATAATTTAAAACGCGAATTAAAATGGCAATGAAATGTCAAACTAAATAAAGTTTGTAAGATCAGGCTAGGTTAAATTGGCTTAGGATCTATTAGCTTAGGTAAGATCAGTTTATGTTAGATTAGGTACTGATGAGATCAAATCAAACTGTCCTGAAATGGAACTAAAATCCGCCTCTTCCTACACCGACTATCCGCGAATGACCCAAGATAGCGGTCATAAATGTGGTGCTCCCAGCTCAGGATATTGGGGGTGACGGATGTTTACACTACTTCGGTGAGGAGGAAGTCGCTCCACTTACCCCAGCTTTATCGTTCCCGTTAACGTAAAGGTTCGACGGCTAATGAGTGTTCGCGCCCCTCATTAAAGGATAGAGGGGGAGGCTGCTGGCGAAGAGGGGGGCGTATCTCCCTCTCTCTCCCTTTTCGGCCCTTGTTTCTAGTAGGTGTGTGTGTGTGTGTGAGAGAGAGAGAGAAAGAGAGATAGTGAGGTACAAATAGTTACATAGATACACATACTACACAGACCTTGCGGTCCCTATTAGGTAGTCCGGACGTAATGCTAAAATATAATTTGCTACACAGTGGAAGGCAAGGATGGCAAAGCAGAAAGCTCTCTGCCCACCCACCTCTCCCTCAGACCGACGATTGGTCGGCATGAAATTAAGTTGGGGAAAGAAGTCCCCCAGCAGAATGAGAAAAACACTTTTACTGGGAAATGTATAGTAAAGAACGAAGTTGAGAAATATTATATACTACTGATGCTTAACCTATTTTGTTTTAGAGAGAGAGAGAGAGAGAGAGAGAGAGAGAGAGAGAGAGAGAGAGAGAGAGAGAGAGAGAGAGAGAGAGAGTATAAAGTACTAAGGAAATCAAGCAACAACAGGTCTAGTGACCCCTCTAGGCTGCTTGTCCTCCAAAACACGGAGGATCAAGTGTCCAAACAGTGTTTTTTTTTTTTTTTTTTTTTTTTTTTTTTTTTTCTATATTCCAACTTACTTCCTCTCGGGCGTAGACTGAGAGCCTTAACATTCACCGCTTTACAATGAACAGTGAAGCCCGTGAGGTCTTGTTCCAGTCTAGGGAGTGAGACATGTGAAGCACGTAGAGTACAACGAGCACCTGCCATCTTGCCTTCACATGAGGCACGGTGCTCACTCATGGCCCGAAACGACCCCATCTCTGAAGCCACCTCGTTCCCGTGCTTCACTATCTCACCCCCTACACTCGGACTCTCACACTTACACACACACAACGCCACTTGTTGAGCAGATAACTCACCAGGCATTGCACCCCTATAGCATATTTTGAATATGGGACTATTCATACAGTGCTATTTAATCAGGGAACAATGAGGGTATTTTATTGACGTTTCGGTGGGCTTGTGGTAATGCACTGATACCAGGTACAGCACAAATTCCATCCCAATAATATCTTCCCATTGATACATCGGGATTTGAACCCGGGACCTTTGGATTACCAGGTCAGTGGCAAGACCACTCCACCACACCTCCCCAAGAGTGGCTAAGGGAACATTGGAATGGGAACTATACTGCCCTGGAACTGATGTCCGTGGCAGGATTAGGAAGTTAGTAGGGGACAGATGGGTTAGTAACATAACACAGTTATATGTGATCTTTCGTATATATGGGATTAAAAAAGTAACATCTTAGTAATGTATATACGCAATAATCCTTTATGAATCTGAGGGGGGAATAAAATATAGTTATTAATTTACAAACTCAGTCAGTCGCGGGTTTAAGGCAAGATAGTTTACTAGGCGAAGTCAACGGTGCTGAAGTCTATAACGTCGAGAGAGAGAGAGAGAGAGAGAGAGAGAGAGAGAGAGAGAGAGAGAGAGAGAGAGAGAGAGAGAGAGAGAGAGAGAGAGAGAGCTTGTGAGATAGTGATGCCTTATCAAAGATTTGTATATATAAACCAATTTGAGACATTCTTTTGTCATGGAAAATCCCTACGGTAACCTCTGATCCCTGTATCTCATTTAATGTAGTTGAAACAATATTGCACCACGTAGTAGCTTAGATGTTTAATCCTATATAGTACAAAGGAGTACAAAGTACAAAGGAGTACAAAGGAGTACAAAGGAGTACAAAGGAAATCAAGCAACAACAGATCTAGTGACCCTTCTAGGTTGCTTGCCCTCCAAAACACTGAGGATCAAGTGTCCAAACAGTGGTTTAGAGTGGGTAAGGGAACATTGGAAAGGGAATTACTGCCCTGGAACTAATGTCCGTGGCAGGATTAGGAAGTTAGTAGAGGACAGATGGGTTAGTAACTGAGGGGGGGATACAATAAAGTTATTCATTTACAAACGCAGTCAGTCGCGGGTTTGATGGGAGATATTTGTCTAGGCGGAGTTTAAATGAATCAACGGTGATGCAGTCTATAACGTTGTAACGTATATGTTACAGTCAGACTGTGAAAGGAGTAATTTCATGAAACGGCTAAGCATTTCAGTCAGTCTGTGAAATTACTGGTTACTAACTTATTATTAACCTAACTTAGGTTAGCTTAGATTAGATTAGGTTAGGTAATATCGATCTCCCCCTATTATTTATGAAATGAAGCAAATTGTACACACAATGACACACCTCAATCTGCTTTTCACGAGCTTGAAGGCAACCATGGGGTTTGCCCTACCTACCTAGCCTAACCTGACCAACCTACAGTAACTTAACCTAACCTAACCTAACCTAAGTTAGGTTAGTAACCAGTCATTTCACATATTGACTGAAATGCTTAGTCACTTCACGAAATGACTACGCTTCAAAGTCTGAGTAACATACAGTATATACAGTATACTACACAAGTTTACGTACAACTAAATCGATTATATTGAAACTGAACTCTGTCGGAAGTTTAGGAAACACTGTTTATGTACAAAGAGGCCAGCGAACCTCAGCAAAATGTGATATAAAGCCCGCGAGCGTTCGAGCGTAAGGTTGTATATACAGCAGTAATGGATTTCTGATCGCCGTAAAGTGGGTGATGGGTGGAGCATCTTCCTGAGATAACTTTAGATCCTTTAAAATAACATAGATCGTGCAGCTTTGTATCTTTACGAAAGTTTGGAAGTTCAAGCACTAGTGGCTGATAACGTTGTGATGCCCTATAGACTCTATACAATACTCCTGTAGTTTATATCATAGTACCGATTAAATAATTATTTATGTAAACATATAATTTTTGTTGCACGTCTGCATGCTGAGACCGGAATTTCTCCGGGAGGTTGGGAGCCAGGGGAGTGCCTGAGGGACCTTGGTGACCCTGGTCTCTGGGTCTTCTCCTGGGTGACCTAGATGTGTGTGAATTTGTGTTTTTGTTTTGTGTGTTCATTGTTTTTTTGTTTTGTTTTTTTGTCCCTGTTCGAGCTCTGTCTCGAGTCGGCCACCCGCAGTAAAAATAAAATAAAAATAAACGTAATTAAATAAATAAATACATACATCAATAGACAAAAATGGGGAATGGCCCTGAGCAAACAGATAGATAGATAAATAATTTTATATTTGTATTCTAAATACACACCATTTGTCAAGTTTTACTGACAAGTCTCCAGTTTTACTCGTCCAAAAGATATACATGTCCATTAAAGTTAAGCGAGTTTTGGGTGTATACAGTATGTATATAAGAGTACAGTCATGGACAAATATCCGTTCCCCTCATGTATATCCTCTATGATTTAAAAAACAGAAAATCTGTTAAAATAGCCAATATACAATATTTGTGTTGTGTAGGCAAGTGAGTACAACGATACCTCAAGTCTCCAAATATTACACAAACTACTAAGAGTCTTAGAAGACAGGAGGACATAGTGATACTTCCTTCTCTGTGTCACACTGAGGAGCTAGACATCTTCAAAATGCGGGTATGTATAGCAAAATAACTAGCATACATATGTTTCTGTTATATTGCTACACATCAATGTGTGAACATTGTTTATAATAAAGAAACATGTTGAATTTGACCATATGCTGCTGTTGAGAGCGTTATGCTTGTTGTGATGCAGGGCTGAAGTGTTGTGATGCAGTGCTGAAGTGTTTTCCATAGGCTAACTGTAGTTTGTGGTGAAATATGCATATGATGTTCCAAAAGCATTATGCATGAATCTACAATATTGTAATGCGTTTATAGCTGCATGGTGTGATACGACTAGCTTTTGTGCAAGATCGAATGTGATAAAATTATATGCTTTACATGGCTTAATGAGGCTGCAATGGTCATGTTCATGACATACAGTATTACACATGGGTTTTCCATGGATACCTGGCAATTTGAGGATAAGGCATAAGTTAAAATATTATATTGAAGATTACATGACCGCATGCAGCCATGTGCGTTAGAACATCTAGGTAGGTATGTATGTATGTTACTCAGTTACTTGTTCGTCAAGGGGAATCCACGCAATGCGAGCTAAGCTCATTATTATCGCGCCTCCTTAACTGAGAATGTATTGCGTGAAATGCATGTTAAGTGTTTTATGTACTGTTGGAATGGCTGTGGATGTGTGTGTAGTCTGTATTTTAGCCAATTGGCGACATCGGAAACTAAGGCTTAGGGTGGATCTGTATGGTACCATTCTCACTATAGACGGTACCGTCTCGCCCGAAGGCTTAGGTAGCCATCAGCTTAGGTGAACCATATGATACCCATCTCGCCTTGTACCATTTTTGCCAACCCCAGATGGGACGTCACAACGTTATCCACTTATTCCAGGTACCTATTTGCAGCTAGGTGAACTGAGGCTAACACATGAAATGAGACAAGCCCAATTTGTCTCCGCCCGGCTGGGGATTGAACCCCCGACCCCTCGTGTGTGAGACGAGAGCTCTACCTACTAGGCTACGGGCTGTGTGTGTGTGTGTGTGTGTGTGTGTGTGTGTGTGTGTGTGTGTGTAAAATGTTTAAGAAGGATTTGGATCACTTCCTTGCCTCAATAGACGACCAACCAACTCTACCTCACTATCACCTCCGTGCTGCCAACAACAGCATCATTGGCCAGCTGGCGCAGAGGAGGGCAGATGGGACGTACAGTGGCGGCGCTACAACGGCATGGACCACGGGGCGATAGCTGTCAGCCCTCAACTACAACCACAGGAACCACAGGTGTGTGTGTGTGTGTGTTTGTGTGTGTGTGTGTGTGGTGTTTGTGTGTGTGTAGGTGTGTGTGTGTAGGTGTGTGTGTGTAGGTGTGTGTAGGTGTAGGTGTGTGTGTGTAGGTGTGTGTGTGTGTGTGTATGTGCCTGTGTATGTGTGTTAATTTGCCACAAGGGTCTCTATGATAAATCGATGTCCTCCACTCAGAGCTGTTAATTGGCATGAGACCTGGGAGAAAGAGGGAGGGGTGGGGGGGGGGGGGGGGGGGGGGGGGGGGGGGGGGGGGGGGGGGGGGGGGGGGGGGGGGAAGGGGGAGGTGAAGGTCAGGTCACTAAATATAAATATGTCCACAAGGGTACTCACGCCAATTCATTTATACGAGCCACCATCTTGTATAACTCCCGATGTAATCCACCATCACTATATTTACGTCATGGAGTAAAAAAAAAAAAAAAAAAAAAAAAAAAAAAAAAAAAAAAATAATAATAATAATAATAATAATAATAATAATAATAAGTTCATCAATTGTAGTTGTTGTTGTTGTTGTCAAGCTTACTGTATTAGGAACCAATAGTGTGCATTTCTCAGGCAGTATGATTTTATTTTACTGAGGGGAAAATATTAAGATTGGATCAAAGCATACCACAATATAGCCATAGGTGACATATCTCCCATCATTATCTTTATCTTATAAACAAAATAGTCTACAGCTGTTCCAGAATACCTTTCATCATAGCCCCAGCCTATTGGAAGGAGATTCGTGAGGGTTTGTAATTATGCTACTGTTTGCTTTCCTTCATATATCCTGACTTACTCAATCGAAAAGTTAAGAATAACTTTCAAAGGATGACACCTAAACTGAAGGAGGTAAGCCATATGGCGTATATTAAAAAAAGAAGAAAACTCAGGTGACAAGATTCTCCCCCTAAGTGGCTATGTCTATAGCTTATCGTAATTACTCCACATTGTCGCTTAACGAGGTATACACTTTTTTCTTCTCCTTATCACATTATTTTATCCTTCTCCACATCACTATTCATTAATTTACACAATCTAATAGCTTATTAATAATCGTATTTTGTGTATTTGATGATATATTATTTTTTCTATGTGAGTGAGGGAGACAAAAGGCAGAACTGCATGTATCGAGTGCCTCCCCCAGAGTTGAAAGAGTGACAGAGCCAAAATGCCTGGACACACGGAGTTTGAAGCAATATAAGTCAAAGGAAGAGGGAAATACTGATTCTGAGATCATGGAATGACTCATAAACATATATAAAATAGGGTGGCGCCGAAGACAATATTATTAGTCATGTTAAGGGGGCCCACCTCGTTTTTTTTCTCTCTCTGTGGGGTGTATCCATTTGGCCCCATTCAGCCTACTGTTTTAAGACGATTATCCACATCCAGGTGTTGATTTTTTCCTGGCGAGCGTTAGCGAGCCAGCATATTTTGTATAATGGTTTTGACAGCAGGCTAAATTTGTACATTTTTCGATAGAAAAATTTCTCCGGCAAAGCCGGATTTCTCCATAAAATGCTGGCTTGCTATCGCTCGCCAGGAAGAAATTGACACCTGGATAAGGATAAACGTCTTAAAGCAGTAGGCTGAATGGGACCAATGGATACAAGCCAGAGAAAGAGAGAAAAGGAGAGAACAAAAGCAGGTCAGTCCCTTAAGTGATACGCCCATTCCATACCAGGTGACATGTCCATACCGAACACACACGCTAAAAGTATGATTAGAGCCAGCTTATTAATTAAGTGATAAGCTAAGCATAATTGGAAGAACAAAATTGGGATGCTTTGTATGATGATATATTTTTGTTGCCAATAATAATAAAATGAATATCTAAAACAGCATTAACCCCTTCAGCACCATGACTCCTTTTTACCTTCGATTCCGGCAAAAATAAGTTTTTATGCAGTTCAAGAAGGACCTATGTTACTAAGAGAGTTTATTGTGATAGCATTTACCTATTTGAGTGTCGTACAGGTAGATTACAAACTAAAGAAAATCGTCTTATGGAAAACAGAATTCGATGAAAATTACGTACTGGTGTCGAAGGGGTTAAAAGTTGTTGAGAGATAATCATATATGAATAAGTAACAGGGGAAACAAATTGAAACCACCTCGCCAAGCTAAGTTGATAGCAAATTCTGATGGCGTATTTTTGTGGCCACGTTGACGTATCTCCACCACTCCTCGCATGTTGTCGTTTAGAATAGAAAAATTAATTAAGCCAGGGGATGATTAATGTCTCCCCCGGACGGCTCTCACACCCCCTGTCCGCCCGCGATTCTACTTTATGCAACCCATTTTGGCCCATTCTGACAAAGCTACTTTTTATCATGTATTTTTCGTATAAGGCTTTAACAGAGGCATTAACTATCACTTGGGTATTTTAATGCTGTATATTTTACTAGCCAGTATATACTCCTAAGCAGCTATAATAGAATATTTAACGATGCGTCTCATTACCTGTCTGTATACACTATACATACAATACTGTTTTGATGGTCTTAAGTTATATAGATGGATTTAATTTATGTAGATATTGAGTAGCTTGGAGGTAGTGAGACTAAGTTAGGTAGGCTAGACTTGGTTGATTAAGGGGGCAGTACTCGGTTTTTTGTTTTGACCCCTCTCTCCCTCATGTTTAGCATATTAGTTTAGAGGTTTTAAGACGTTTGTTCCGTTAGTTTGGCGATTTTGAGACCTTTTGCCTCATTTTGTTATTAATATTTAGACCTTTCGTGCCATTTAGGTGTCGATTTTTTCCTGGCGAGCGGGAGCGAGCCTGTAATTCTAGAAGGAAGCAGACTTCGGCCGGGAAATTTTTCTACCGAAAAATGTAAAAGTTTATCTTGAAGGGGAGTCTAGGGGTTGTTTTTCTAAGCTTGATGGAGGTCTGGCGAGGAAACTAAAAAATATAATTATTAATAATTCAATATATAGACCAAAAACCAAGCACTACCTCCTTAATATAGAAGTTGTTATATATACTAAAATCCCGTTTCGGCTGCACAAAATATTCTCGCAGTCTGCCCCTGAGAGAAAGACGAAATCGACGCGGACGACCGAGCCACGATTTATTGCGGGCCGAGATCGCCGTTGTCGAAGTGGCGTATCAGATTGGGGGCGAGGTGGAGGAAGACGAATGTGCGCTGGGACGTATACGCTCGCGGTAATCAGAGAGAAGAGGGCTGGTGGGTTTGTTGATAGGGCTGTTGTGGGGGGTTGAGGGCTAGGATAATTTGGGGTAAGTCCTGAAGGGGCTATGCTAAGGGCTAAAGAGGTTCAGGTCAGAGCTATAAAGGGTCTTAGTTTTGGCTTTACATTGTTAAAGTGAGGATTGCAAAATAAGACGGCATGATTGGGGTTACAGTGTTTGTTGCACAGAGGACAGAAGACAGTAAAATAATGGATAAAAAACACCACCTGAGGAAGGGCACTTTATTGACAACGTTTCAGTAAAACGTTCTCAATAAAGTGATCTTCCTCAGATGGTGTTTTTTATCCATGCTGTCTACTTTTCAAGTAGAGCTCAACAGTAAAAGAAGGTATTGGTGAGATAGTAGAGAATACAAGGGGGATATACGTGAGTGGTGCATGTCAAGAGTGTTTATAAAGGTAAAAGGTAGAGGATATACAGTATACAGGGGGCATGCTAACTTCAAAGAGGGCTGAAGTAAAATGCTAATATTATTGATTGGGACATTGGTGGATATACTGCACAGTTCTGGCAGTAGTTAATTCTGAAGCAGCTCATGTTAAGGCAGCATAATAAAAGTGAGGAGTGGTATGCATTGCTCGGATGTAACGAAGGTCGTAGAAGGCATACTGAAGGATAAGCAATCTGTACAAAGTAGCTGAAGATTTTTATACTAAGCTATACAGCAGTGAGGACAGATCCGAAAACATTATTCAGGATCATTTAACAATTGATGTACGAGTACCTCCGGTAACAATAGGTGAAGTTAGGACAGCTTTAAGAGACACTACGAGAGGTAAAGCAAATGAAGATGACAATCTTACCATTGATCATATCCAAGATACAGGCGATGTTGCACTTATTCAACTTGCGAACTACGCACAAAATGTTTGCAATGTCAAAAGGTCCATAAAGCCTGGAAAAATGCCACCATTATTCTCATTTACATAAACAGACATGCTAAGGACATGAAACAATTGTCGACCAAATAGCTTGTTTTCTATTTTGTATAAACTGTTAACAAATTCGTCAACAGCCGGATAGGTACAATACTTAATTACTTCAAATCAGCCAAGACAACAAACAGACTTCTAAAGTGGGTACTCGATAAAAGACCATATGCAAGTTGTTAACCAAGTAATTGGAGGAAAATGAGCTAAAATATATCCGGTGAGTATGGCATTTACACTGTAAATTACTAAATGGCATTTGGCTCGGTCGAATTTCTGCTGTAATTAGAGTGATTCGAAAACAAGGAGACGATAATTATCAGCAGGATTAGAAGACATCTATAGCAATGGGTCAGCATCAATGAAGCTCCACAAGGAAAGTGAGGAAATACCAATAAATAGAAGGGTGTGTGTAAGGCAGGGCGATACAATTTTACCAAAACTGTCACCGGGGTTTTAGAAGACGTATTTAGGAATCTCGAATGGGGCATTAGGGGAATAGATGTTAATGGAAAATACCTATAAGCGACGTCAGATTCTCTGACGATATAGTTCTTTTCAGCGAGTCATGGGAGGAGTTACAACAACAGATGGATAATTTAATCAGATAAAGTCTTAAAGACTGAAAATTAGTAGAAAGAAAACCAAGAATATGTTTAATCATCTTTTGCAACCACAACAAATAACGGTAGAAGATGAGGGGACAGAATCAGACCAAGAATACAAATACCTAAGCGAGGTTACAAAGGCAAACCTAAATCATTCTAGAGAAGAAGAAAAAACAAGCTATCCCTTCCATTAAAAATATAAGTATGCAACCAATGTGTACCCCCTGTACTATTATGTGCATCAGAAACATGGAGTATAATAAAGTGTCTAGAACGTAAACTTAGGAGTACTCAAAGAGACATGGATTGGATAACGTTATGCACAACTTGTCGAGACAAAAACAGAGCCTCTTGGATAAGAAAAGAGATGACAACAGATGGACAACTAGAGCAACTGAATCGGAACCTAGAGATGGAACTAGAGGGTATATAGAGAACCAGATGGAGGGATGAGATCCGAAACGTTTTGGAGAGAGTCTATTTTTTCGAGCTAAGGGTTAATTGCCATGTTACTGTATGGTTACTTATAGCTATTAAATACGTTTGTAATTATGTAAACTTGACAATAATACGACGCAGAGACATAGTAGTTCATATTTTTCCATTAAGTAGCAAGACATCAGTTGCTAAGGAATTCAATTCACCATCAGCTGCAATAAAACCTATTATAGTATCCACATATTCCCTGTAGCCCTTAATCCCTCTAAAACACATGATTGTAGTAGAGAAAACGGCAAAGGAAAAACAAGTAATAATGCGAAAACAAAAGAAGGAGGGCCTGGAATGATTATAAGAAGAATATGTATGATGAATGATGCGGCATAGGAGAAGTGAGGGCAAAAGGGAGTCTTGGCATAGTAATGGGGTTAAATATATGATCGTTGTGTTATAGTGTTGATAGCCAGATAGAACATTGAAATAGAGGAAAGAATGATCCTACAAGAAACACATAGTAAAATAGGTACTGTTTAATGACCAATAAAGAGATTCTGTGATATGATGTATATATATATCGCAACGAATGGAAATATAGGGAAACATGTCAATAATCTATGGAAAAATGAATTATATATAGTAATGCTTTCGGGGATCATTATTATATGTAATGTTATTGATTTCATCAACAATAGGCGATTACAACATAAACAGGCGATTAAAACAGTAAATGAACACTTGCATATGATACATACGTCAAGAGAGGTATAGATGAAAAAAATACAGTTTGATAAAGGTACAACTAAAGACTGAGGAAGGAAGAATATGGCAGGGAGAGAGAACATGGATGAGGAAAGTGAAAGGGTGTAAATCCTGCCCTGATACAATTTTGGTTTCCAATTTGTTGCAGCTTTATATTTCTCTTCCCAAGCTGAGTAAGCCAGGAAGCCTTTAAGATAATGCCCAAGTTTTAACTACATATTTCTTTGTTCTGTATAAAATGAAGTTAAATATGTATCATAAGAACAGTATGTATAATGGATATATATAAACAGTATATCGGTAGATATAGATATACTTGAATATCAGAGAGAGAGAGAGAGAGAGAGAGAGAGAGAGAGAGAGAGAGAGAGAGAGAGAGAGAGAGAGAGTGAGTCAGTAAGATAATATGGTTAGCCTTTGCAGCAGTGATGTGGGCAGACCAATATATAATACATATAATTTACAGTGTACTTAAACATTAATAATGTCCTAATTATATACAAAATTAAGATGAAAATGAATGTTGTACCATATAATGAACTGCAAGCGATTGAAGGTATTAATAAGATATTATTTTAATATGAATTTAACTCAACTAGTTATTCAAAATTAAGTTAAACCGAGTATACACAGCTTAATACTCTGAGAACTTCGCACTACAGATGAATATACGTATAGTAATGATTCTTCTGAACATATTTATAGAAAATAGCACAGCGTTACGTAATGAACAGAGATCAGTCGAAATATAACTAAGCCTTTATTGTAATCAATTTCACACCTACCTTATACTATTTATACTCATATATGTAAACATGTGGATTAATGTATCTGTTTCGCTTGCTCTTATATTGTATTTATATGTAATAGTCTGCAAAACATTAAAAACACTAAGCATAAAGAATCAAGCAGTATAGACAGACAACTATAATATACATTGATCAATATTTCGCTTAGCACATTTGTGAAACACTCTCGAATCCCAAAGAGGAGACTTTGCATTCATTCACTTGTCAGTTAGATTCAGTATCAGCTTAAAATTACCTTTCTACTTTTCTTGGTTCATCGATCATCAATGTATAGTTAACCCCTTCTGTACCTGGGGCGTAATGTTTATTTTATTCGAGCTATATTTAGACGCTTTTGTGTAGTTTAGTAAAGATCTGTTGTAGTAAAAAGGGTTAATTATGATAGTTCGATGCCTGTTAAATGCTCGAAGCCCTTGTTAAACTAAATACAATTGGCTATTATAATCCGTTCATTCGAGGTTGGGCAGAAATCGTAACATCTAACCTCTTTAACTCAAAAAAGGCTATAGCAAATGAGCCGTCATAAATTTATACATATATTCCCTGGCCAAATCTTCCTATTCGGTAGAAATATTAGCTCGATTACTCTAGTCCTTTTTGAGTTATGAGAGGTTAGGGGTTACGGTTTCTGCCCAACCTAGAATGAACGGACTATAGCAGCCAGCATAAAATGGAAAGGACGGAACTGGTACTGAACGGGTTTATGTTAACCTGTTCAGCACCAGGAACGTCTATTTCATCATATTCTGGCAACTAGTAAACGATTTCATTCAGCTTAGGAAGGACCTCTAGCAATAATAAGGCTTCAGAACTATCTCAACCGACCCTCTCAACTACCACAGATCCTTCCTAAGCTGCACAATGTCATCTAAATACGGCTAGAATAAAATCTAACACACGTCGCTGGTACTCAAAGGGTTAATATCAGCCACGCGTATATGCACATCTACCTTTATAAACGCTCAGAACAATCGGGGCCCCAATAAATGGCTGGCATCAATATATAGTCATGGGGGGTTGGTTGGTTTTTATGGCAACCATTCTCCCTCATGTTCAGCCCCATTAGTTTTCAGATTTTAAGACTTACGGCCCCTTAGTTTGGCGATTATAACACCTTTAGCCCCATTTATTTGTCAATATTAAGACTTTTCAGTGCCATTTGGGCGTCAATGTTTTTCCTGGCGAGTGATAGCGAGCCTGAAATTTGGTAGATTCAAGCCTTCGGCCGAGACAATTTTCTACCGAAAAATTTACAAATTTATCTAGATGGGGGATATTATGGATGTTTCTTAAGCTTGATGGAGGTCTAGGGATGAAATTATAATAAGACATACTGTATATATATATACAAATAAATCGACCAATAAATAAACACTTCCCCCCCTTAACGGCGGCGTCTGAAATTCCTGGCCAGCTTACTACACCTATCTCTTCAATTCCCTCGGTCCATCAATATCGCACGTTGTTGTTATTGTTGGGAGGGGGGAGGGGGGGGGGGGGAATGGTGCTGGTATCAGACGGCACTCGGAGCAAGACGGATGACCGGTATTTGTTGGGGCTGAGGAGAAGGAGGATAGGGGGAGGAGGGGTATGGTATAGGAAGAGGAGAAGGGAGAGGTACAGCAGGAGGAAGGGGAGGAAGTATAGGAGGGGGATCAAGAGGAAGGGAGGAAGGTATATAGGAGGAAGTGGAGGTATAGGAAGAAGAGGTGGTACAGGAAAAAGAGGAGGAGGAGGTGCAGGAGAAAGAGATACAGGAGGAAGAGGGGGAGGTATAGCAGGAGGAAGAGGGCTATATCTAGGTACAGGAGGAAGAGGGGGAGGTATAGCAGGAGGAAGAGGGCTATATCTAGGTACAGGAGGAAGAGGGGGAGGTATAGCAGGAGGAAGAGGTATATATCTAGGTACAGGAGGAAGAGGGGGAGGTATAGGAGGAGGAAGAGGGCTATATCTAGGTACAGGAGGAAGAGGGGGAGGTATAGGAGGAGGAGGAGGGCTATATCTAGGTACAGGAGGAAGAGGGGGAGGTATAGCAGGAGGAAGAGGGCTATATCTAGGTACAGGAGGAAGAGGGGGAGGTATAGCAGGAGGAAGAGGGCTATATCTAGGTACAGGAGGAAGAGGGGGAGGTATAGCAGGAGGAAGAGGGCTATATCTAGGTACAGGAGGAAGAGGGGGAGGTATAGGAGGAGGAAGAGGGCTATATCTAGGTACAGGAGGAAGAGGGGGAGGTATAGCAGGAGGAAGAGGGCTATATCTAGGTACAGGAGGAAGAGGGGGAGGTATAGCAGGAGGAAGAGGGCTATATCTAGGTACAGGAGGAAGAGGGGGAGGTATAGGAGGAGGAAGAGGGCTATATCTAGGTACAGGAGGAAGAGGGGGAGGTATAGGAGGAGGAGGAGCAGTATTTTTCAGCTACATCCGATATACAGAAGAGTTGCGATAATTTCTTTACAATTAATCACATTTGAATGTCTTGTGTTCTCACCTAATTCTTGGATTTCAATTTTGTCATCAACTGAATTTGTCTGGTTAACGTGAATTGTCTAATAGTGTGGTTCATATTAAGGGTAAGCAAATCACCGAAAGATAAGATATACAATGAACCAAAATATGGCACATGAAGCAGGAACACACATGGTATAATTATTCCTATTGACAACTTTAAAATATGCGTCGAGACGTCTGTTTAAGCTTGTATAGTTTTAAAATCGTTGCTACATAATTTTAGTTCATGCTATTTACTACTTACACGGCATACTATTATATTTTTCAAGTATTGTGAAGATTTGATTTTCATTTAAGTTAGTGTGAATGACTTTGTGGCGGTGAGAGAGGTGAGGTAAACCTTGACAACGCTGTAGGAACTCCTTTTACTAGGGCGAGCAGGGAGTTCACTGATTCATATAAGACCCCACACATTCATATGGAAATTACGACTTCGGCTCTTTACCAGCGCGGGACACATCAGCTCACAAGGTCGAATCTACCTATCTGTGTGTACGTGATCGTCGACCATCGTGCCTCCCGATATCCCCGATGGTTCACGATACTTCAGTTTTCAATATGACTTTGGGCGATCTCGACAGGGCCTCTTGATGCCTTTTTTGGCTTCCCGATGCCGCCCGCTGGAAGCTAGCGAGCGCCGCGCCTAATGTCGAATAAGAGGCCCAATCGGAGCCTTAGTATCGCTACCGCCATCACCTCCACTAAATGCTGCCTATTGTGGATGTCGGAGTACCTCAACTTATCAAATTATCAGGGGCTTTGGCCATCACACCCACCAAAAGCTCCTCATCGCTCCTTCACTTTTTTATTGTGAGGCTAGAGGGTGTGGGTGTGAGTGTAGGAGGGGAGAGAGAGTGGATGTAGGAGGGTGTGTGTGTGTGTGTGTGTGTGTGTGTGTGTGTGTGTGTGTGTGTGTGTGTGTGTGTGTGTGTGTGTGTGTGAGCGAGAGAGAGAGAGAGAGAGACTATGGGTGTGGGTGTGGAACTAGGTGTGATTGTAAGAGTGGGCGGGATAATAGGTATTGGTGTGGGTGTGTGTATGGGTTTGTATGATCTGTGGGTGTGGGTGTACGAATGAAGAAGGGTGGGAGTGGGTGTGGGTGAAGGAGGGAGAGTAATTGTTGTTTGAGTGTAGGTGTAGGAGTTGCTGTGTGGATGTAGTGTAAGAGTAGGAGTGGATGAGAGTGTAGGTGTGGGTGTGAGTGTAGGAATGGATGTAGGTGAAGGAGTGGATGTGGGTGTAGGGGTGGGTGTGGGGGTGTTTGTGGATGTAGGAATGGGTGTGAATGTAGAAGGGGGTGTGGGTGTAAGAGTGTGTGTAGGTGTATGAGCGTGTGTGGGCGTAGGGGTTCGGTGTGGATGTAGGAGTGAGGGTGTGTGTGGGTGTAGGAGTGGGATTGGATGTGGGTGTAGCAGTGGATATAGTTGTAGGAGTGTGTGTGGATGTAGGAGTGAGGGGGTGTATGGGTGCAGAAATGGGATTGGATATGGGTGTAGATGAGGGTGTGGGAGTAGGAGTGTGTGTGGATGTATTAATGTGTGTGTGGATGTACTGTAGGATAACTTGTATGGGTGAGTGTGAATGTAGAGGTAGGTGTGGGTGTAAGAGTAGGTATCGGTGTACGAGTGGCAGTAGGTGTGGGCGTAGAAGTGGGAAGGGTTTGGGTGTGGGTGGGGAAGGTTAGTGTTGGAATGGAAGGATGTATAAAGGCTGCTCAAGTGTTGGAATAACACTACATTTAAGCAATATCTATTGCAAGAGCGTATCATTTCTGAATATACTCCTTATATATAGCTTATTTGAATAACTTCTTAGTAAATATAATTGGAATATTTCTGATGATTATTAAATACAAGAAGAGTACTTATAGAATGCCAGTTTCGTCGAACCTTAATGTTAACGTTTTGCTATCAGTCTGAAAAGAGTTAGCATAAAATGGCATAGAATTAGGAAAGATCAACTCCAAATAATTGTGTGGTTAGCTACACTGGATAAATATCACACTCTGGTACTTTCCAACTTGAAGCCATTGTATATTGTATAGTATACTATGTTAACGATAGCAATAAGATTAATCCTTCGAAGATTATGACGCAGTTTGAAAGTTTGTTCTGGTTATCATTAGGCGATTTTATACTGCTTAGGAAGGATCTGCGGGTATAATAAGGATAAAGACTATCTTGACTAACCCGCTTCCTTTCACATATATACCCTTCCTAATCTGAATTATAATCTTCTATTAATAGTCAGAAAATAGAAAATAAATTCGTAATTGGCCTTGAAAGGGTTAACTAAGAATTTACAAAGATAAATAAATATTAACCATATAAAAACCTTCGCTGTCACTCCTGGTAAACCCAAAAAATTGATTAAATTGCAAATCATCTTTATACTAAACAAATAACAAAATATAACCAACACAAAGCTAAGTAACGACAACCACATACACAGTTTAATTCGTAAAGAAAACAAAAAACAAACATACCAAACATTATGTATTTGTATACCTGACAATGCTATTATATATTTTTCAAAAATAGCAAAACAAATCTTCAATATTTATTGTATTAATTATTCATTTACTACTTAAGGGTAAATGGGTAGTTTTTCTGGTCCCCCTTTTCCCTCGTGTTTAGCCCAATTAGGTTTGAGATCTTATGACGTTTGGCCCATTAGTATGACGATTTTAAGACCTTTCGCCCCAATTCTGTGTCAATATTAAGACTTTTCGTGTTAAGTGTCGATTTTTTTCCTGGCAAACGATAGCGAGGCGGTAATTTAAGAAAACCCGGCCTTTGGCCGGGATATTTTTCTATCGAAAATTGTACAAATTTATCCTGAAGGAGGATCTTGGAGTGTTTTTTTTAAGCTTGATGGAGGTCTAGGGAAGAAACTAAAAACACAAAAAAAGGTACATAAATGTCGAAATAAATATGCCCATTCCCCCCCTTAACCTGGAAGACATCCCAGCCCATTAACCTTTGATAAATGCTTATATCGAAGACATTGAGGCCATCAAAATGTCCGTCTTCTTGCAGTCTCTCTTTCTCTGTCTCTCACACAATGTATCTTTCAAGTTGTCTAGCTATTTATCTATCTCATATTTAGCAAGCTTGATTTTACACAATACTGAACCATATTTTGCAATCAGTCTCGTCTAAGATAATAAGATAACGTATGGAAGTATCAAGCAAAACGAATATATCACGACGATTTTACCGATACGAAACAAATCGACATCCTCTGCCCTTATAATAAACACATAACCACAATCTGACCTCTCTTTCCCCCCTATGTTTCACTCTCTCCTATTCTCTCTCTCTCTCTCCAACTCGAACGAACAACACAACACCAACACCGAGCGAGATTCCGCGAGAGCATCTGCGTCAACCTTATTTGCATCTCGTTGTCTCGTTTGTTTTCCTCGCGAGACGCCTCATCAGGGCATCTTCAGAGTCCGCGGGGAAACTAGAAGCCCAGTCACACCAGGCTCTTCTCTGTTGTACTTTTCGGCATTACTAGTCTGGCAGCTTGTGAATTTCATATTTACGAGTCTTGAGCCAACTATGCTCATCTACAGTCAGTCTAGTTGCCGATACCAATGTTAAAGCACCCCCGAATTGTTGTCATGATGAAGATGCTGAACGAAAGTTGCCGGGAAAAGGCGCTCCTGTAACATGGCCGTGATATGGGCCCCCTCTCCAGCACCCAAGCCAAGAGATGCTGGGTGATACTTACTTGAGACTTACTTGATTTAATAACCTTTATTTACCGTCCCACAGAGTGGATGTGAGCACACAATTATATATTTCGATTCAATAATTGTTGGTGATAAAGTAATTCAGTTACAGTTTCCGAAATAAGATTCCTAGAAATAAACCTTGTTCATAGGAAGGCGTGACAACAACATGCACAGTTTTAGAGAGAGAGAGAGAGAGAGAGAGAGAGAGAGAGAGAGAGAGAGAGAGAGAGAGAGAGAGAGAGAGAGAGAGAGAGAGAGAGAGAGAGAGAGAGAGAGAGAGAGAGAGAGAGAGAGAGAGAGAGAGAGAGAGAGAGAGAGAGAGAGAGAGAATGAAGGAGGAGGAGGATTTGTTGAGTAGCAAGACAGTAAAGTGTGTACGATGCAGAAAGTGGAGTGAATAGTGTGTTTGTGTGCGTGTACCAGTGTTTATTTCAGTGTGTGTGTATGTGTGTGTGTACGAGTGTGTGTTTCAGTGAGTGTGTGTGTGTGTTTGAGCGAAATAAAGAGAGTTAAAAGAAAGAGTTAGTATATCAATGTCCTTGTAGTACATACAGGGTAAACACTTTAGAAGCTTTGAATACAAAGCGATTGTATAATGTTTTGCCTTAATTTCAAAGTGTGTACAATACTATTAACTCCTATTGATATAAAATACCTCTACAGAAGAACAGTTTATAACTTTCGAGAGGAGCTCGTTTTAGGAAGTCAAATCTCTTAACCCTTTCAGTCTTCGAAGACGCAATTTCACTTTTTTTTTTACTAACATTAAACGATTTCACTCAGGTATGGAAGACTCTGTGAAGTAAGTTAGTTAAATCTATCTCAATCAACTTTCTGAAACCCACCATTATAATTTAAATTGCATAACATCGTCTACTAATAATAGAAGGAAATGCGACCACATACCATGAAAGAGTTAACCGATGTCATGATTATAGTCACCCAATACTAATAGTTATGAATCGTCCCATTTTACTGATAATCAAAATGTTACTGTATATTCAAGAAATGGCTGTGCTAGAGTATAGTGCAACTACATTTCCTTTTTCGTATGATGCAGCGGTCTTTTATTATAACCTAATATTTTAAGTGCTTTCCTCTATACTTTCTAAACTGTAAACACAAATATGTTATAATACTTCTAATCAGAGCAGCCAAGTGTTGTCAAAATAATGTAAAATCTGATTTGCTTGGTCAACTACCTTCATTTGACCTCCAAATTTTGCACAGAAAAATCTGAGGCCATTTGGCTAATTATTATTGAAGATTCTTATTGGGTGAGAGTTTATTGTTTGCTCAAATTTAGTGAAATATTAATGACTTACAATATAATTTTACAACAAATCATGATTAACATAATTATATCACTACCATTGACATACACAATATGACAAACAGGAAGACTTAGATTTTCCTGTAACTCCAGTAGTGACAAGATACCATGCAGGAGAAACGAATATATATATATATATAGAGAGAGAGAGAGCTAGGGCTGGTACAGGGGGCAAAATAGGGTGATGAAAATGGCGTTTGGGGGTGCTGCTATAAATTAGTGAAGGTTTTGCATGATTTACATAACTCTTTTTCTGTCATCCGTGTAAATTAAGCGCCGAATATTGCTTTTTGAGGTAACCGATAAATACCATATCTTGTTTATTAGAATCTAATAATTTGTGGATCGCTGATGAAGAGGAGTTTGCACTATTAACATTTTTAGGGGATGACTTTAACAATCCCATGTGTATAACCTTGAAATTACTTATACTATCTGCTCAACTTACATGCTTCAAGTGTTTTATTATCGCGTACACAATCTTTTTCGGTCGTAAACTTGAGAACAACTGCTCCTACTATCGACATTACTTCCCCTCCTCTGCTTGGCTATTTTTATATATAATGTTCGTAGGAGCAGCGTCTTGGGTGGTGGTGGAAGTGGAGGGGGTTGTTGGGGGTGGAGGGGGAATGGGTGGAGGGGGTTGTTGGAGGTGGAGGGAGGGGGTGGTGTGGGCTGATGGTGGGGGGAGAGAAGACGTGGTTGGAGAGAGGGGGCGGAGGGGGTGGAGCGTCTAGGGCAGATGGTCGTATCGGAGGAGACTTCAGTTGCAGGCAGTAGATCAGTCCGCAATCTTCTACACGCCGTTTTCTATCATCACTGCTTTTTGTACTGGGTCACCATGTTGCATCCCTCGTGTAGGTTTGTATTTATCCTGCACTAGTTCACTTTGCTATTCTTTGGCTGAACATATGAAAAACGATTGGCCCTTCGCTAATATCAGAGTTAATATATGTAACCCTGCTTGCTATATGCAATGGTACCGAACGCAATCTACGCATCATGGTGGCTCCTGTAAATATATTGGCGTAAGTCTTCCAACAATCGCCGCTGCATCAGATCCTCTTGTCACTCCCTCTGTAAAACACACCCTCACACACACACACACACATACCGGAGATTTGTTGCTGTGGGGGAGATACCACAGCGACATACTTGCATCTCCCTCGCGTCAAACACTCAGCTGATTTTAGAGGCATGTAAATCTGAGCAAGAGGGTTAAATTATCAGGGGAAGACAAAGGGGCATTTGATGAGCCCTGCGTCTGAAGAGCTCCGGGGTGGGGGGGGGGGGGGGAAGAGAGACATAAGATGGTAGTCTGCTTTTGGATTGGACGAAAAGGAGGTGGGAGAAATGGCTGATAGCGAGGAAGGGACGGGTGGCTAAAACTTAATGTACCGAAGCATATTCAAATTATCTGAGATTCCACAGCGAAGAAGGGATAAAAACAGAGCCCTTGGAAGCATCTCCATGAAATGTCACTGATTGCAGCGTTCTCTTGAGAGAGTATCGCAGGATTAATGGTTATTATCCTCTCTGATTTTAACCTCAAGAAGATGGCGGTTGCTCAGGTCTTAGGTCGTGGCGATAGAAGGTATTTATGCTTAGGTAAGGAGCTTGATAATTACTTCTTCGAATTTATAGTTGAGACTTGTGAAGGAGCCAAGAAAGACAAATTTATGCTCATCATTTCGTTTAAGCCAGTTTATGATAAGCCATTAACAGGCGGACACTCTGTGGGATGAAGTTTTAAAGAAAAGTAAAAAGCCAAGCAATGAAATTATAACAGATGGATATTATGTTGAATTTGACTATATTGAATTTTGATATGATTTTCGTTGAACGATAACTATACAATCCATACATTTTGCCATCTGTTAAATAACGAGTTTAAAATACCCTTTACAGTGACCGAATAATTATGAAGTCAATCACCATGGTACATTTTTATATTATTATTTTCGTATTGCTTGCGAAACAAAAGTAACCTTTGCTTAATAAAGATATTTTGTATATAATTAAACAGGTCTGGGAGGAACCACTAACTTGAAGTCACTTTGGAATGCTAAGAATGAAGAGGTATGGAAAAAGCTGTATTTTCTACTTTTAGTATACATTAGATTAACATGATTTGTATTAGTTTAATGATGACTACATAGAAAATTATAGAATAACCCACATAGTACAAAAACGTCAAGAAGGTAGAACACATTGATAATTAAACGAAAATGTTTGTGGCACAATGTATAGCCTTTTAACTGATTAGGTTATTATGTCTTATTATTGAATGTTATTATAATGTATTGCATTTTTTGTAATGAGAATGAGGTGGATCAATTGTACGTGGCAGTGCCTCTAACGGCAAACATAGATACAACATTTAGTATTCTAATAATCAAAACCTACGATACGTAAAATGTTGACAAAAGTAAAGAAAAGGGGGAATATATTAGCCAGATTATTTACACTTTTCTTCGTCGGAAGGTAATTAAACACAGCTTTGTATTTAACACACCTAATGATAATGCAAATAAATCAATAACAACAAATGCTAACTAAAACCTCATAATTTCTGGCCTACATATAGTGGATATAATAGTGAGCTATAATATATCTAAGCTATGCAATAATTCCAATCTTTCAACCATGAGGGCCAGGCTCTGAATCATATGAGTTTTAATGAAGGAATTGAAATTGAAATAGTTTGGTCAGCCACAAGAACATAATACTACAAAGTAACATTTCATAACCTCTTAATGTTGTAGATAATTCGCTATGCCTTATTGAGAGTTACCTCTAAAAAGACATCAAAATTACATAACCTTGAATAATAGGCTAGTTGTATTATCTGTCATTAGAAAATTAGTGTTCCTGGCAATTCACAATAACAATATAATATTTACATCAATATATTCGAAATAATATAATCGCTCTATAATTTTGCACATACAAAATACATACACTTACATATATATACATACACACAGCGTATACCATACTCACACATTATAATTATGCCTCTATTAAAAAATACAGCTTCAGTAAACTCTCGCGCACAAAAATATACTGCGTTTGCGGTTTACTAAGGAAGACCATTAGAATTAGCGATCAAAACATCAACAGTACCATGAAATTGCATCATATTCAATGCTTTATGTTTTGGTTACCAGTAGTTGTAATTAATAAAAATGAAGAAATAAATATAGAACATTGCAGCCAAATACTATTGAAATTGATGAGAGCCAAATACTTTCACATTTATCCTTATATGGTTATTGGGATTTGCACTTTACAAGTTTTCTCGCACAATATTAGTTTATATCTGTAGTGGAGTAAAGAAGGACATATTGACGCTTGATAATCGATAGACATGAATATTTGCATAAGACTATTGCACATTTATACTCGCAATGAAAATAGCCCCAAATGATTATATAAACATTTCGGGTTATAAGGAAGATCAAGACTTACTATGATATTTAGCATAAACAAACACAAATTGATGGATGGAAATCATGTAGTCATGGGGGCAGGAGGCTAGGAATCCTCCTCCCCTTGTACAATTCTCCTACTCAACGAGACAGAGAAAGGGGCAAGGGAACGCGAAAGTGGTCCCGGACCCTAAGAATTGGAACTTCAAAAGTGTTTGTTTGGGCTCTGTCTCGAGTCGGGCACCCCCAGCAATGGGGTATGTGCTTGAGTATTATACATACCCACATAATTTGATGTAGTTTTGTCCGTGCTGTATACGTCATTTCGTTTGTAATCCGACTAACTATCTATGCCTACAATTTAAACTTGCTTATACACCCGAAACTCTTAAGGGAGCCCACCTCGCTTTATTTATCTTTCTCTCCTTCTCTCTTTGGCTTGTATCCATTCGGCCCCATTCAGCCTACTGTTTTAAGACGCTTAGCCCCATCCAGGTGTCGATTTCTTCCTGGCAAGCGAACTAGTCTCAAAACTGATAGCCAATATGTAACCATAGATGAACGTTAGACATACGTCTAAGGCATGCTTAGTATTATATATATATATATATATATATACATACAGTATATATATATTTATATATATATTATTATTATTAATAAATACTATGTATTAATGTTTACTAATATGCATTAAACTACGAGTTATGCTTATGTGAAAATCATCTTTTGGCACAACGAATACATTTTCTTCGGTAAAAAGGAGTCTACCCATGTCATAGACTATGCAGTAATACATAATTGCAATATATTAACGGCACTGATCTTTTTTCTTTCGAAGACGATGTTTTTCTTAATATGTTATACTACTGCCAGAGGAGTATATTCAGCTTATGATATATCACTTTGATTCCAAGCAATAAAGCAAGCAGCCGGTGAGAGACGAGGGAACCAGTGAAGCAGACCCAGGTACACTCGGGCGTAGAGTAAACATAAAATGGCGTCCCTCAGTAGCTCACAACTTGCACTATGCCCCCAGCCAGGTTGCATACATTTTGCTGCTCTCCTTTCAATAATAACCCATCTGAGGCCGTCAAAAACACTGGAAAGGGCGGTAGTATATGGGTTTCCTGCACCCGTGGAGAGAAGCAGTCTGTGAGCATCTTCAGAAAGCGACGGGGAGGAACCCTTGACTTCATCCGTATCTGTGCATCGGAATTCTGCCTTAGCTAAGCCCCTATCGAAGAACAGCGGTGAGATATCTTCGGCAGGATCCTCGCTCTAATGTCCTCACGAGTTAGGGGTCGATGTCGCCTCGCCTATCTCTTCGGGTTTACGCCTCCAGGTCTGCGCCTTACTTATTCGCCGTCCTGGAGGGAAAATTATACCACAAGACAGCTTTGAGTTTTAATTACAAACAGCCCTTATGCCATCGGGTCGCGAGGTTGAATATGTAAGAGAATTGAGTCTCTGTCAAAGCGCCATTTTGGATATCAGGCCTGTGAGTCAGGTGGAGAGGGGAAGGGGTCGAGGGGAAGGGGTCAAGGGGAGGGGAAGTGGACAGAGAGAAGAAGAGAGGGGGAGATGGGGCAGCTAGGGCTTGTTCGCAATAGAGCTCTGGGTAGAAGCATCGATTGATCAGCCATAAGTATCAGATAGGCCAGCTTTGATGTCCCCCGACGCTGTCAGTTGCAGGGTCCCTTGCAAGATGGCCCATAATGCACCGCCACCATACTCGGCGGCTTATTTACCAAGACCCTCCCGCAGATAAAGCTATTTTGAGCGAATCTTGGCATCGGCTAAGATGTCGCTCCTTTGAAGATGCAAGAAAATGGAGATTATCCGACTTCACTCCCTTTCTCTTTTTAGTTAATTTAGTTTGTTTCTTTAATGTCATGTTCTTTGTAAGTTTTGTCCTGGTGTATCACTGGCTTACAAGAAACAGAGTCTGGCTGTTATCTCGTATTACGGAGTTCAAGGAGTGACACGACCAGCTGAATGGCTGCTAAAACAAGGTATTGAGATGATAGTCAGCAAGGATGACCTTATATGATTATGTATACTGTATATATATATATTGGTATATATATATTGTGTGTGTATATATATAATATTTTTTCAAAGGTAGGCCTATATGTAATGATATACTTATTTACAAATCAAAGTGCAGTAGGTACATAGTTAATTAAAAAACAAGGGCTTTAACACATAAATCAGATACATCTTCTTTCGTATTATATAGTAAAATCCATTGGTTGATTTCTTAAAATTTTGTAAACAAATTTAAATTACTTCATAATTGTTCACCAAATTTGAAAGAGTACAACAATAAATACAACTACAAAAACATGTGCCCCTTTATGCGATGATGAGTCTGGTTAGTTCAGCATACCTCTATGGAATTGAGAAAGTTATCACAGAATTTTAAAAATAAAATGGCAAACCTAACTAAACAGAAGCATGAACTATTTAATGTAAATTAGCGTGCATATTCTGACTAATGTTGCAAACAATCCTTGATAATATATGTTTGTTTAATTATATTTAATAGGTAACACATGCCACCAATATTAAGAAAAATACAGAAATTTTCATTAAGCTCTTTGACTTCTGATTTTACTCTGCACATTTTACAAAGTTGTGTTAATTGCTAATTTGGTCTGGTTGCTTATTATTGCTTATCTAAACGATCGACACTTTTATCTTACACACTATTTTTCAAAGTCTTCAAGTTTAACAGTATAGTCGTCGTTTTTAACCCCTTCTGTACCGGCTACGTCTTTTTAGCTTTATTCTGGCTACTATTAGACGTTTGTGCATTTTAAACAGGGCCTCCAGCAATTAACAGGTTCGAAGTATCTCTCTTAACCCTTTTCATTACCACACATCCTTCCTAAACTGCACAACATCGTCTAAAAACACCTACAATAACATCGAAAAGACGCCGCCGGCAACGAAAGGGTTAATATCTGACGGTAAATTGCCACGTCTCATCTTGATTTCTTTACCTTTACAAAAAAATAAAATAAAACAAAATAATAATAATAATCTAGCCAAATATGCTGATGATGATGAAAACCTGGCATCGATAGGACGCAGAGACAGTGCCTTCATATTGTCATATACAGTATACAGTATATGGATGAATCAACTGCTAAGTGATTCAATTTAGCGTCAGCTGAAAGAAAACTAACTATTGGATGATGTTAGATTTAATAGATATAATTTAAGAAGTAAACTCAAACAAATAGTACACTTGTATACACTAAAATGTGTTATAAATAGTATAACACTTAATTCCAGCCATTTTGAGACAACCAACATTTAGCTAGATAAAATTCATATATTTATAATTTTATTCCATTATGCATAAAGTGAACAGAAGCAATATATATATACCGGGTATATATATATATATATATATATATATATATATATATATATATATATATATATATATATATATATACTACAAAAATAGATTTAAAGAAAGTCCATTATACTTTGATGCTAGTGTAAGAACCAAGCGATTGTTCTCAAGTGCTTTACATACTGCCCTGAATTTATGTAAGGTGACATAATAAGACATTCGCATATTGGGGAAATATATCCGTGTTTTTACTGTCACCAATGAATCTCGGCATCCCTAAAGAGTTACCACAATGTTAGATTAGTTCTACTTTATTAAGGGGTGAATTAGTTGCTTTTTCTCCCTCATGTTTAGTTTCATTAACTTTGAGAATTAAGACGTTCGTTCCATTAGTTTGGCGATTTTATGACTTTTAGTCTAATTTCTTTGTCAATATAACGCCCTTTCGTACCATTTAGGTGTCGATGTTTTTCCTGGCGAGCGAGAGCGAGCCTGTAATTTTAGGGGGAACCGGCCTTCGGCCGGTATATTTGTTTACCGAAAAATGTACAAATTTATCTCGAAGGGGGGTCTAGGGGGTACTTTTTTAAGATTAATGTAGGTGTATCGATGGAACTATTAAATATATTAATACATGAATAAATATACCAACAAATAACCATTACCCCCTTAAGTACTGAACAATGTGTACTTGGTCTTCTTATATTTATGGGCGACAGGGACTCTCTAATGAATGTGTATGCTATTTCTGATTTCATAAATAATCGAGAGTCTGGGATAGCGAGGTTCAATACACCACCCCAACCTTATAAAAATAAACAAAGGTCTTATTATATATGCACATGCAAATTTATATATCTGCAAGTGGCGAGTGAATCAGTGCCTCTGGAGGGTAGAGGAGCGGAGCCTCATGAATTAGTGCCGGAGCTCCGATAAGAGTTGTACAGTCGCGCTAATAAGTGATGTCTCGGCACCAAGTATATTTTGATAAATAATTGCTATTCCCAATATCTAGGCTTCATTTCTTCATATCGAGTGAAATATACAAACATGTTCCTACACGTACCCACACTATTCAACATCTGACAGACATTAATACAGCACAGAGCGAGCCAAATGTAATGACTGCTGGGACATGACTTATTAGCGCCACTGTACACCCGGTGGTCAAAAGTCGTAGATCTCCTTTACAGATGAAAACACTTATTTCATCTTTAATTCCAATACCATATCACCTTTTGACAGGTATGGGATATCAATATATTTACGCCATCGTTTACTAGATATGCTGAAGAAATAATATTGGGAATACAAGAGAATAGTAACACCGAAGTCGAGGAGTTTTTTCACAACTATTTATTCTGACTGTACATGGATAGCAAAGTTGGAGAGAGATGGAGGGGTTGTGGGGTTTGGGAGGAGGTGGAGGAGGAGGAGGGAGACAAATAAATTAATATTTTACTAATGGATAAATTCTGCGTAGCCGCGAGGGGGACAGTCGGGGCCCTCTAGTGCCGGGTGTAAACATGTCCTCCGCTACCGAGACGCCGCTGATAAACGAAGATGAATGTCTGGTCGGAAGTCGCGGGGTTGTATATATAATTATAAAACACGAGGGCCTTGATACTAATATATAAAGTCTTGTCGAAGCAGTGAAAATCTGGCCCGATGTCAGGGAGGGTGGGGGATCGCGCTCCTCACGGGGTTTTAATCGCCGGGAAACCGATGAAAGGGATTTCAGTCTCCACGCTCCAGGGAGTTCGTTGATGCATGGTCGCTACAAATATTATGCATTGGTGGGAAACATACACGTCCGAGTGCACGGCGTAGTATGCTAAGCATTGCACCTCTTACGTGCACGAGTTCAATAAATATCTCGTGATTTCGTTGATCGTAGATTATATGTACACATGTATCAGCATTATTCAAATCAGTAATAGTTGATGATACAGGAATTCAATAATATTCCGCTGATATGAAATTTTAAATCAGTGCACGGAGCGATATGTTGATCAGCAGGGCTAGCTTATGCACGGCGGCCGCAAGAATAATAATAATAATCTCGCGGTTTGGCTTCTGGTCGGGCAAAAGTATACGAGTGCACGACGCTATATGTTGACCCAGATATCGTCGACAGTCCGGGCAAGGATCGGTCGACAACAATGGGTGAGGCGGATTTACGGGTGCCGGGTGAGGGTACGGACCATTAAACCGGGAGAAGGAGTGAATACATTTACATATCTGGGCGTGTGTCGCAAGTTGTGATTGTCGGAGGAAGCCCGGGGTGGGACAGATGCTTGCGGAGGCGGAGGGGGTGTGGTGGAGGTGGATGAGGGTTGTGGGGGGGAGGGGGGGGGGGGGTTAGGTGGTAGAGGGTTGTGGCTGTGGAGAGGGGGTGATTAGGTGGATGAGGGTCGTAGGTGGTGGTGAGGGGGTGGTGAGAGGGTAGTGGGGGTGATTAGGTGGACGAGGGTTATGGGGGTGGTTAGGTGGATGAGGGTATTGGGGGGGGGTGAGGGGATGGTTAGGTGGATGAGGGTATTGGGGGGGGTGGGGGGGGTTAGGTGGATGAGGGTTGAGTTGGGGGAGGGGTTAGGTGGACGAGGGTTGTGGGGGGTGGTGGATAGGTGGATGAGGGTTGTGGGGGGGGGGGGTGAAGGTGGTGAGATGATAGGGATGGTGAATGGGGTGGAGGTGGAGAGGATGGCAAGGATTATGAGGAAGTGGAGAGGATGGTGCGGATGATGAGGGGGTGGGGGTGGTGAGAGGGTAGGGTGGGCGGTTTGGTGGTCAGGGTGATGGGGGTGGTTAGGGGGGAGAGGTGGTCGGGGTGCAAAGAATGACTAGGGGATGGGGGAGAAGTGGTGGGAGTGGATAAGGTAACAGGGGGGTGGGGAAGAGGGTAGTGGGAGTATGAAGAAGGGTGGGGGTGGAGCTTAAACAGCGGGAGGATGAATCATGGACAAGAGAGATAATACAATAATATAATTTACACCCTTGCCAAGATTCCAATTGAAGGCACTCTGTTAGTCGAGAGGAATTCAGATGGGTACAGTATATATATATATATATATATATATATATATATATATATATATATATATATATATATATATATATTAAGTTACAGTGAAAGGGGAGGAGGAAGGAAAACAAAAGAAAAACAAAAACGGTACTTGTGCCTAAAGGCAAAGTAATATACTTTGTTCTAATTTAATTAAGTCTTACACTTATACTTTCCTCTCACTTTGAGCTTCTAATGTCGATTAATATAGCATCACTGTATATAATATCATTCAGTAATTAATCAGATATATCCTATACATTTATGTATCTTGTTGTCTCGGTTACTGATGATGGCACAAATTGAATCGAAACAAATAAGGATAATTTTCGTGCATGCCCTGAAGATAATTTCATATATATATATATATATATATATATATATATATATATATATATATATATATATGTGTGTGTGTGTGTGTACGTGTGAGTGTGCGTATGCGTGTTTGTGTGTGTGTGTGAATAATTCACCTTGACATACAATGAGGCTCAAAATTGCCAGTTCCCTAACCTATCTTATCCTAGAGTAGTCAACAGGCTGACGATTGGCTGCAACAACAGTCGACAATGTACCCCTGGGGTTAGAACGTGGGAAATGGTCCAGGTAGTGTTTTGAAACCGACCTATTCAAGCCTAATCTCCACAGACAAGAACAATTGTTCACCAACAGACCGATAGATCAGAGTACATACTAAGATATTTGAAACTTAGTGCGACACAAGTCTGCATAATTATACATTGAAATGTGTTCTTCCCAATGAATACCCACCTCCACACACATATATACACACATATACACACACACACACACACACACACAGTTTACCTTACCTTTGGATACCTTTGGATGTGTTCGCCGCTCCTCTAGCGGCACCAAGGAGCGCGACGCCCCTCGTTATGGGTGGTGATTTGGTGCAGTAGACTGTTTGAAGCGACAGCTCGCTCCCTTGCGAGGATGGGCTCGTCTGGCACTTTTTGCAGTTCGACATCTAGTTTGTTTGATTGTTTCTCTCTAGTCAGCCCCCACAACCCTTGGGACTCTGGATATGAGACAGCTGGGGTACTCAGGGAGTTCCGTAATAAGTCTGAGACAAATAAATCCTCAGATTGGGGCTACGAGGGTTTGTGATCCCCAAAGAGCTTATTATCGTAATCCGGCCTTCTTGTTATCTCAAGATTTTTTTTTAACCCGCACAGGTTACTGGTATCTCAGCAAGCATTATACAATATACTGTATATAGGCTATATCACAAGCACCTCCTCCTCCTATTCATTCCACAACACTATATATAGTATAGTGTAGTTTAAAAGAAGCACACCACACTTCCTTCCAATACACACACATTTTGTATGTATACAGTATATATCACTCTTTCAACTTTGAGGGAGACACTTGCTACAGGCATATTTGCCTATTGTCTCATTTATACACAGATAATACAAATTATATATCACATTTTAAAGGAAAAAATAGCATAATGTTCACTACTAGGTGCAGACACATGTAACAGAGACAGGAAGAGAAGAACCTGAGTGAATATGGAGGAGATAGGAAGGAAGGGAGGAATATAAAAAGACACGATGGAAAGATACATCCCAGCAGTAAAGTGAGAGAGTGTGCGGGAGACTAAGACAGTGATCTGGAGGCGTGGTAGAAGAGAGAGAGAGAGAGAGAGAGAGAGAGAGAGAGAGAGAGAGAGAGAGAGAGAGAGAGAGAGAGAGAGAGAGAGATAAAGCAAGAAAGAAAGAGAAAGAGAGAGAGAGAGAGAGAGAGATAAAGCAAGAAAGAAAGAGAAAGAGAGAGAGAGAGAGAGAGAGAGAGAGAGAGAGAGAGAGAGAGAGAGAGAGAGCACCATATTTACGAAAGTAGTCTCAAGAATCGAACGAAATATATACAGTATATACACAAACAACTGCATCGGAACTATCTAGCTTCCAGATTAACTAAGCAATGCCTATTTTTTTGTTTTATATATATTGTGCATGAAGGAGACTATGTCATTTACAACGTACTCAGTTTTTTAAACAAAAACAACTCAAAAGCAGTTGGCAACAACATACTCATCAATGCTGTATTTATCGTTTGTCATTAAGAACATAAGAAAATGGGAGTCTGCAGAAAGCCGATCGGCCCACACAAGACAGATCCCTCTCACACCCAACCCCAATTACAAGAGTTTTGCCTTGACCTGCTGAAATTGTGCAGCTAATGTTTATGAATAGTATTTTTATGTCAAGTACCAATCACACAGACGTCTTCCGCAATTGACCTCTATTAGTTTCAGACTATAAGGAAATTGGAGTTGTAGACATCGATATTGAAACAGAATTATCAGCAATACTATGGTCGTATTACATCTATACACCTATTAATACTATGGTCGTATTACATCTATACACCTATTAATACTATGGTCGTATTACATCTATACACCTATTAATACTATGGTCGTATTACATCTATACACCTATTAATACTATGGTCGTATTACATCTATACACCTATTAATACTATGGTCGTATTACATCTATACACCTATTAATACTATGGTCGTATTACATCTATACACCTATTAATACTATGGTCGTATTACATCTATACACCTATTAATACTATGGTCGTATTACATCTATACACCTATTAATACTATGGTCGTATTACATCTATACACCTATTAATACTATGGTCGTATTACATCTATACACCTATTAATACTATGGTCGTATTACATCTATACACCTATTAATACTATGGTCGTATTACATCTATACACCTATTAATCAAATTCATCAGACTTTCTATCTCTCACAAACCTACATTAGTATTGAATTTCCGTTTAAAACCGATGTTTACTTACTCATAGCCTGAAGATCTCAAGTAGTCAATTTAGGCGCCGAATGCATATATCTCGGTTGAACGCAAAGCTTAGATATACTTCTCACGCAACTGATCGCGAGCTTAGTACCACTTGTCACGGGCAATATGAGAAGTTTTGCAAATGAAAGCATGGGGTGGCATTAGCAAGGGCTTAGAATTTCACAGTGAGGGGAAACTGAGATTTAGGCACTTGTTACAGGCAGCTTTGTCTCTTGTCTCCTTCATGCACATAGAAAATATCAAACATACTCTGGTTAATGATATGATATTTATATATATATATATTTATTTAATAAAAGAAGGGACACGAGGAAACCCAAAGCTAACAATCATCTTACTTAACCCTCTGACTCCCACAGCTCCTTCCTAAACTACATAATATCAATTCATAATAGCAAATTAAAAATTACAAATGTCATCATCGTACAGAAAGGGACAATGCATCATTCATTTGGTCTTAAATTTCGCAAGTCGTGTTCATCGAATAGTCAGAACACTCCTTTACGAACATTACATTTAGGGGGTAGGGTTTATTTGTTGGTCTATTTATTTATATATTCATGGTTTAGTTTCCTCGCTAGACCTCCATCAAGCGTAAAATAACACCCCCTACACTCCCTTTCAAGGAAAATGTGTACATATTCCGGTAGAAAAATATGCCGGCCGAAAGCCGGTTCATCCTAAAATTATAGGCTTGCTATCGTCCAAGGAAGAAATCGACACCTAAATGGCACGAAAGGTCCTAATATTGACAAAGAAATTGAGTTAAAGGTCTTATAATCGCCAAACTAATGGAAATAACGTCTTAAAATCTCAAAACCAAAGGGGCTAAACATGAGGAAGGTGGGCCAGAAACAAATACAACCATCTCCCCTTAAGTGCCATTCAGTGATATCCACCAACATGGAAAAAGTTACAATTTTGGTATTAATTTGCAGGTAATATCTAGATAAACTCATAAAAAAACATAGTGTTTATGCTACACAGTCATCTAAATATAGCTAAGCAAATTTCTATAAGACGTCGCCAGTAAAGAAAGCCTTAAATCAAATTAAGCCAATTTACTATGAATTATTAAACTCTCATATATTCAGTTATATTTGCTAAATACCAATTGTTACGGCTCCATTTCCTTACAGCCCGCAACAAGCAGGTAATCAAACTACAAAACGCTATGACATTACTGGAAGGCCTCCTACTACGCTAACTTCGCTTCAAGCCCCGTCACCGCAACAAGGTGACTCATCAGTGACATGGAAACCATACATGTTAAATAGCTAACTAATGATGAGAGAATAATCCATATGGGCATTTAGTTATGATGTTCTGCAGATTGATGCAAAATTAATAGCCAAGATCCTTGACGAGAGAGAGAGAGAGAGTGTGTGTGTGTGTGTGTAGGTGGTGCCGATGTGATGGAGGGAGACATCTGATTGTAGAGGTGTCGGGAGGGAGACGAATGGTGGCTGAGATGTGAGGTAGAGGGGGCAGGTGGCGAAGATGGTGGAGAGAGGAAGAGATGGTGATGATGGGGGAGAGAGGGAGATGATGGAGAATGTGGAGAGTAAGTTTAGAGTGCGGGAGATGCTGATGATGGGGGAGAGGAGGGGTTAATGGAGAATGGGGAGGTGGCGAAGATGGTGGAGAGAGGGAGAGATGGTGATGATGGGGGAGAGGAGGGGATGATGGAGGAGTTGAGGTGGTGATGGAAAATAAAGAAGTGGTGGAGAGATATAAGGAGAGAGGGAGATGCTGATGATGGAGATGATGGAGAATGAGAAGATAGAGGGGGCCGGCGGTGAAGATGGTGGCGTAAGAGAGATGCTGATGATGGAGTAGAGGAGATGAAGAAGAATGAGGAGGTGTTGGAGAGATGTGAAGAGTGAGGGAGATGATGAAGATGGGAATGATGGAGAGTAAGGTGGTGATCATGATTAGTGAGGGAGATGGTGATGATAGTGATGAAGCGGAGGTGGTGATGGAGAATGAGGAGGATGGAGGTGATCATAGAGAGATGAGACGCGTGAAGAGAGAAATACAGGAGGGATGTACTGTTTTTTTTTTTGTCTATGTGATTGAGGGAGGCAAAAGGCATAACTGCCTATAGCGAGTGCTTCCCCCATAGTTGAAAGAGTGACAGGGCCAACATCAAGGGACGTTCGAGCCAAAATGCCTGGACACACGGAGTTTGAAGCAATTTAAGTCATAGCAAGCGGGAAAAACTGATTCTGGGAGAGTGTTCCAGAGCTCAGCTGTTACTGTAGAAGGAAAGGGATATGAATAAGAAATGACTAATGTGAATATAACGAATGAAGAAAAGAACGTTGGGAGTGACAAATTATGATGTCAATAGAAGTATGGTACGCTTCGAATGAATTATTAAAAGGATAAACAATAAAAATAAATACAAATAAATAAAGTGAAAGTGCCGTTTTGCCCAAAATCAAAACGGCATACCCAACTCTGCGATGGGTTACCATCATCACTACTAATACCATCATCAATCACAATCAACATAATCACTACTACTGCCATCATCACTACAACTGCCATCATCACTACAACTGCCACAATCATCACGAGTACTGTCATCATCACCATTACTATGATCATCATCACTACTACAATTACAATTATCACTACTACTCTCACCATAATCACTGTCCATTGTCACTAGCATCTTAATCACTACTATCTTTGATACTACAACTATCAACCATCATTACTAATATCATCACCACCATCTTACAATCATCATTACTACTGTTAACATCATCACTACTACTATAACCATCATCATTACTACTGTCACAAATATTACCATAATTTATTCTACTGTCACCATCATCACTACTACTGCCATCATCACCATTACTATGAACTTCATCACCACAACTATCGTCATCATC